>JAOBAT010063062.1:0-24568 GCA_026413305.1 Hydrozoanthus tunicans | reverse complement strand
CCTTTTAAAACTGGAATACCCCCTCCCCCCCCCCCCCCCCCAAGCTAAATATCAATTTTATATTATTTCATGTTATTATATCATTATAGGAAATAAGGAAATTGGGTTTTTGAAAGACAACTGTGAGCAAACAGATGACGTGTTACAGTTTGAAATTATTATAAAAGAATAAAAGAAAGATGAAGTTGACTCCAATCTTATTGGGTGAACTGGCTTCTCCCTTGTAGGCCGTAAGTAGCGAATGGCAAAAGGAAAATGAGATAGTTGACGAACAAGAAGAAAAACTCAGTGATCTTGACATGGATGTGGAAGACCTCGATGATGTGGGCAACAGTCCTTCGCCTAGTAGGGATCTCAGTCCAACAAAAACCAGATTTGGGTAGGATAGTCTTTGTAGTACTACAAGTTCGTACTCGAACTCGCATTAGTTATGCTTTTGGTGCAAAAACAGACACCTTTAGATTGGACAACAAGTACGAGTTTTTCTCATTCGTCTTACTGCGCATGTGAAAAAAATCACGCCATCACGTTGTGTTTCCTAGATCTCGTTATTAGGGAGATTTAGCATCGCGTATACGCAAGACGCGAACGTGAAGTGTGATCACGTCAGCAAGATTTTCCCGCGTTTGACGTCTGCCGTACGTACGCCAAGTTAAGAGTTTTCGTGTTTGGTGTTTACGTGAGATTTTTTGATCTTTTTTCGAGCATAGAAACGGGATTTAAGTCGTAAAAAATGTAAAGGGATAATTTGCTTAATGTTCAGTTCGCTAAATTGAAGAAAAAACACAAGAAATTGTTCAGTCTAGTGCCAACTAGCAATTCTTATGAACGGGAATCAAACAGTTGTTGATTGTGACATACAAACAGTAAAAATCTCTTTTCTTTGTTAAAATGTACTTTCATAATAATAATTTATTCGCTTTTAATTTAGTTCACACTAGTTTCCAGTCTAACTCGAGTCCCTCGCGTGTTTTCGCTTAAAGCTCGAGTCAACGTGAAGCTAAAACCAAGAAAACAAGACAAAAATACGGCAAACGTTAGACGGCAAACTGACGTTTGCCGTCTCACGTACACGCGGTGCTAAATCTCACTATTGTCGTCGTGTTATTCACAACGCTTCACAAAAGCTCGACGCGTGGGTTATGAGATTTTGGCAACACAGCGTGATGGCGTGATTTCTTCGCAGGCGCAGTTTGTTGGATGAGAAAAACTCGTACTCGTTGTCGTACCTTAAACTCTCTGTTGTTGTACCAGTCAGAGCTAATGCGAGTAAAGCTAGAAACGAATTATAGTAAAAGGTGGGAAGATCAAAGCCTGAACGCAGCAAGCGATCTGCATTACTCAAATTAAGACTTACAGTGGACAAAAGTAATGTTCACTCTCTCTGTCTTTGGCACAATTAATCAGCGCACATTTTGTAATTAACTTTTTCGTGTTATGCTTCGCCGTTTATATTTTGACTTTCTTTATTTCAATGTACAATTGACGTTCCAATCCTTGCAACTCGCGTAATCCTCGAAAACGAAAAAACGGTTAGAATTTAAATAGTTACTCTAAGGACTTAATGTAAGGTTGGGGTTGAAGTTATCTCTGCAACCCTTCGGTATCTCTATCAGTTCTTATTTTTTTCGACCAATATCTTTCTCTTCTTTTAATCATTCCATACAGAGCATTACCAAAGTCACCGCAAATCAAAGGCAAGTATTTTTGTGATTTATGATGAATGTCCATTGTTAAGGAAATTTTTCACTGATCTCATTGCGACTAAGCAGCTAAAAACGTGTTCTCGCTGTTTATTTAGATAAGGGAAACGCTCGACCAAAAATTAAGTTTTTTGCGGCCGATGATGATGACGAAGATGATGATGAATTCGTTGATAGCCCAGTTAAAAGTCCAATTCCGGTCAAGTTCAGATTTTCACCCATCAAACAACCAGCAAGTCCGCCAAAGAAAACAACGCGAATTCAGTTTTCTGAAAAGAAAGCCGATGCTCCCCGCAAAAAGGTACGAAATATTTTAAATATTGAAGGTGAGGAGAAATGATCGGAGACAAAATGAAAAGGAGAGGAAAGAAAGAAAAGTACAAAGGGATTTGAGGAAAGGTAATCGTCAAGCAGTTTACAAATAGTTCTCCCCAGAACACTGAGGGGGTAACGGGCGTTACAAAATACATTTGTTTTGTGTTTGCAAATATATTGTAATGGTTTGGAAAAGAAAAAAGATATAAGTTCACAAATCATGAAGGAAACAGCGGAGTGAACTATACAGATAAACACAGAAAACAAGATGGGGAGAAATGTTAGAAGACAGACGAAAGGAGTGGAAAGAAATAAAAGGAATTTGTAACTGATTTGAGGAAAGGAAAAACGGTTGAGCGATAGGAAAATACAGCGGGAGTAAAAGACAAGTGGAGTGGAAGGGAAAGGAAAAGAAAGAGGGGCAAGGAAGATATAAGTTGTTACACAAGTAGAAAAAAAAGAGGATATTACGCCGTGGCGTCAACATATGAATTTTATCTTCGAGTGAAAAAAGAAAGTTTCGTGAGTAAGCGTAGCGAAAAATAGAGAAATGGCGTCAGCGATATCCTTGAACACTAGTGAGGATATGGAAAATATGTCACTCGTATCCTCACCTGAATGTAAAAGCCCCCTCTCAACCGGAAGGGAGGGCTATGATATAACCTTTCGTTCACCGGGCCCTCACTCAACTTCCTCACCGCCTGTCAAGTGACCAAGTTAGGTCACGTGACAATCAGTAACCTGATGAAGGCCGTAGACTACAGCCGCAACGTTGTAAACGTTCAAAAAATCTTTTACTTCCAGTTAGCGATTTATTTTATCTTGTAAACTTTACACAAAACTGGATGGATAGACATTTTCATTATCATCCCGAATGTAGTTTCGTATGAAGTCTATCAGTTACGTATTTACAGTAAAACACTCGTATCAATATAATAAGAACAATTAATTCACGGCTAACTATAAAAAGAAACAAAAATGAGCTTTAGAACAAAGTGAAAAGGTTGCACCTAAAAATCATTGATACTACTTTTATTCCAAAAACAGAGTGTTGACGTAAATATATTTGAATGGGCTTCCTCCACAGAGACCCAGTATTCGGTTCTTTGATGGATCTGACGATGAAGAAGTAGACAAACCTAAAGCCGAAATGAAGCCAAGCCAGCCACAAGCCCCACCAGTTGTCAAAGTAGATAAGGGATGCTGGACTGAAGAGCCGGATTATGAAAGGTATTCAACGCAAATGAAAGGTTGTGTCAAGTTATTATATGATTCTTTTCTTCACAATAATTCGTATGCTTCATTACGACAACACTTTTTATTAACTTTTTTTCTTTGCAATCCGAACATTTTTTACTTTTAATTACTTATGCATTTGTCCGCAATATATTAAAACTGTATAAAATTATTGCATTATTTTATGAACTCAATGAATTTTTACGTATTCTAGGAATACCAGTATTAACCCAAGTACTAAAACTATTGCAAGATAACACCATACTTTAAAAAAACAAACCCATCCTATAAAAAACCACAGATTTCTTTAAAAAAGCACGCTACATTTAATATTACTTGGTTTTAGCTTCAGGCTGTGCAAAATACTGCCGACGTCTAGAATTCATCCCGACTTAACTTATTACTCAAATTTTTATTATGGTTGGTACTTTTTGTACCTTTTTTTGGCAAGAATAACTTCCTTTAGTTTCTTTCCAATTTAAGTGTTTATACTGAGTTTCAAGTGCAATTACCAATTTGGATGATGTTCATGCGTTGTTTCTGTAAAAAGACTGCCCCTGAGCTATGTGTTTGTCCAATCAGAAAAATGTTTTTTTTTCAGATATTTGCATGTCCGCCTTTTTCGACCAGTTTGTACAAAAGGTAAGAGCGTAAGAAGCGGTCGAGCGTAGCACTTTAGAGTTTGGAATAAGTGGATAACCATTAAATTCACCAATTTCCAAACATTTCTGGCTACCACGCTATTTTTGGAAGTTGGTTTCCCGAATATATAACAAACAGCACTGCTGTGTAAATTTTATAATAATAAATAAACACCGTTTATTTGCCACATTGCAGAATGAACTGAATTAAAGGGCTAAAAATACTAGATTAAATACTAGATTAAAAGACTTATACTATTATAACAGTAAAAATATATCCTTGCCTGTTATTTACATGTTCACATATCTACTATTGAATGAGATAAAGGAGCTAGAACGCTTTGTCCGACAATAACTCTTATCAGCGTAAACGTTAGTTCTATTGTTGCAGCCGGACCTCAGGTTATAACTATGGTCACTAGTTACAGTTTTCGGTCTAAGGAAATTAATGGGGTGGTCAGTTTGAGACATCTTCCTAATGTATTTACTGTAGAGCTGGAACTGTCTTTCTTTAAGTCTTTAAGGTTGGAACTGTCTTTCTTTAAGTCTTTAAGGTTGGAACTGTCTTTTTTAAGTCTTTAAGGTTGGAACTGTCTTTCTTTAAGTCTTTAAGGTTGGTTATATTAAGGGCATCTAAATAGTTATGACGAGGATAAATAATATATAGAGCCCTTTTTTGGATTGATTCCAGCTTATTGGAAAGAAATTCAGGAATATCCTGACAGACTTGCACCCCGTATTCTAATATAGGTCTTAACATTGTTGTCAGGTAAACTTGTATAAACTTGTAAACTTATAAATTTGTACATACATAATATATATGTCTATACATTTTGTGATAAGTGGGTACATTAGAGTTTTTCCTGTTTTACGGTTGAGGTGTAAAAAATTAACTAGTAATAATTTAGTAGTAATGAAGTGAAATATCTTTAACAGCTTCTAGTGTGGACTGGTAGCAAAAAGCTTCGATCGCACTGTTAGTAATTAATTGAATGAATAGGATGGCGGTTAACTCCTGACCAAATTCTTGACATTTGCTTTTAATTTTTCAAACTTTACAGCAGAAATTCGTCTTGCGCTTATCCTTTATTTGAACCTGCGAAATAGAATAAAAATGGGAACTATTCTGTCTTGTAGCTGACTTGCCATACTGCACATTAACCATGAGAGAACAACTTTTCAAAAGTGGAGTATTTCCAGAACCTTCATCTGTAGAGCCTGTTGAAACTTCAGAGGATGAGACAGATAATCAGAAGAAAAAAGAAAAAACGAAGGCGCCTTGCGCAAAACCAAAGTCATCGGGAAGAAATGATACTTTGAAGAAACCAGGCACAACCAGCTCGTCTCAGTCTCCCACAAGCTCAGCAACCGCTCTCTCCGCTCCTGAGCCGCTTCAGCCCCAGTATGTATATTTCGATACATGCAGTTTAATAATAATGATGATGATGATGATGATAATAATAATAATAATAATAATAATAATAATAATAACAATGATAATGATATCATAATAATAATCATTTATTCCGCACTTAAGCAACAAAAGTGGAATTACAAGTGTGGTCAGCTACTGAAAACGTACAGTTACAAAATTGTTAAAACGATTAGTGTTACCAATGACCCAGCTCTTCCTAGTTTCACCAGAGCGGAGGCTATAGCCGTGCATGATTGTACTTCTGGATGGCATTATATAATTAATAGGTTCCGACACTCTGGCCTTTGAAATAAACTTATGCATTAGCAACTCAAGCCTAACTGATAGGGAATCTAAGCCTGAGTGGAATGCACTGGCGTAGTTGTGCTCAGGGAAAACAATTCTCAGAGCTTTTTTCTGAAATGATTCGAGGAGCTCATTAAGGCACTCAGGGAGGGAGGCCTAGACAGGCGATCTTATTAGTACGCAATAAATCCGTACCACGTGCTCCTTCTGAACCCTAGGCCTCCTGAGTAACCTAAGAGCATATAGACGCTCTTTGCCTTCGACAGAATGTGATCTACGTGTTTATTTCACGTAAGATTGCTAGAAATATAGATTCCAGTAAGTTGTACTGCTGTGCACACTGTACGGTTGTACCCCCAGGTCTAAGAGGCTGCAATGACAGTACCTTCTGTTATGTATTTAACCATATCTTGAATGAACCCACCGCCTGACTTCAGGTTTAATGACTAACTGAAATTAACTTACTTATTTTATGGTATTTCGCCATAAACTATAGTACTATATTAGCCCGAACAAATTTTTTACAACTATTAAGATAATCAGCTACCAGTGTGATGAGGAATTCGCAATAATTCGTCTCTTTTTATTGTTGTGTTGAATTTTTTGTTCTTTTAGGTTTGAGGAGTTTGTCTTCAAACTGCCAGATAGCAGCGGGTACAGTCCAGGGGAAAAGAAACCAGATTTGGATCAGGAGCAGCTTAAGATTGCTGTACACTCGGCCGAGAATATGCCCATGATAGCTCTAGCTAGCGCTAAGTTTAGTGAGCTTCAGATTAAGGTAAGAGTACTTCACTAGAGATAAGCTGGACCTTGAGCTTAAGAAAATAAGCTTCTGAAACACGATTTAAAGATTCTGGGCCTAGTTAACTATCTTCTCATTTCCACCTTTACAGAGACTGACTTGAGCTGCAATTTTAGAATTTGACAAGTTTTTTTCCGTGGAAAGTCCAAACAGTAATTTATAAGAACCTTAAATTTTTTCGTTGAAACGAAGTTCCTGGCCTAACCAAGGGACAAAGTTAGCGAGCCTTAGAACTACGCAGCTCTGATGTTAAAGTATACCCTAAATTTTCCACAGTACTTATCGCATGACTTGGTAAAAGTTATTGGGAATTTAAGGAACTTACTATTTTGTTCCGAATCAAGGAATTTTGAGGTTGAAGACCATCTACACATGGGTATTGGTCAACTGGCTGACTGTTTGTCATATTTCTAGGATGAGTTTGAGGGTCGGTGGAGCCACACAAATGAGGTGCCAGCAGTTGATCCTCAACAGTTAACACTGTTTTCTGTAGTTTCTGAGCGAGATATGCCCTTCAACTCCAACTCTGGACATGTACCTATTATTTGTTATGAGGTAAGTTTATTTAGACGCTGCTAACAGACGTTAAAATGAACTGCTTAACCAGGGAGGGACGTGAGGGGTGAAAGGGACTGGTTCTGAGCTGGAAATACGGTTATCACTCTATCTACCGAACCCTAAGTACACAGGTGACACGTTGGGCCCGCACTAGGGTCAAATTCTTCTCGTTTTATTGGGCCCAGGTTTTCCCAAGTTTGTATTCTATTTTCGCAGCTCTGCTTCGATAGACTATCGTCATGTGTTCTCGGGCCTGCCCTACTTCGCTTGCGCTGTGCAGTCCATGCCATCTTCATTATAATTTAGGCACCATCCACTGCAAGTGGGCCATGACACGAACCAGTTACCTCTCTTAATGAAATATAAAACAAGCGTGCGCGCTCTGTTCAGTGATAGAAACACGCGTGAACTTTTTAGTTCACGAAAGAAGTGCTTAGAAACACGAGCCATGGCTTAGGTCCTTGAAAACCAATAATCTTACCTTAAAAAGTCCTAAAAAAGTCCTTAAATTTTGTTTCGAGAAAAGCGGACGAACCCTATTGAGTGATTTTAAAAGTTCACTAGTGTTTCTGGCAATGAACAAAGCAAATGAGCGGGTTTTTTATTTTTTTTATTAAATGAGGCACACAAACAGCCGACGAATTCCCGCGATGACGTGTGCAGACACACTCTATTCATATTTAGAAAGCATCACCACAGCCAATTAGAACGCGCGTTATGTATTTTATTTATATTGTAACATCTAGTATGACGCAACCATGAGTTTTTACCATAGTTTCTTTAAACTAGGAATAGAGCAAGATTATTTGTCTTTTGTGCAAGTTTTTTCCCCTTCAACAATAAAGACGGTGTAGAAAGCTTTAACATTTCTTTAGTTGAGAAATTTAACCATACAAATTCTTCTAGCCCGCTAGCCATGTAGTTTAACTCATATTAGTTACAACTAGCAGTGCGTGCTATTATGGCTGTCTCTATGATAAAAGCCCGTGGTCGTTACAAGATAACGGAAATCAAATACTAGTAGCTGACGCGTACTTGCACACGTCATGCGGCCGTAGTGATCGTCACGGAGGTGAAAAGCGACTTGGCGGCCTCCATGACGATCACCACGGCCGCATGACGTGTGCAAGTACGCGTCATCTACTGGTATTTGATTTCCGTTATCTTGTAACGACCACGATCATATTATTTTTTCTCATTTACCGACATATCACAGTTCGCTTTTTATTTTAATTTTTGATATATTCAAGAAAAGAACATGTGAAAAGTAACTTTTGGAGTTATAGTTCGCATGTTTTTTTATATTAACCTCAGCCACTCATTCTTCAATGTAGAATCTCAGATCTCGGTCTTGTGGTATGAACCTCGCTATGCTCGATCCGAACATCCTACCCTCTGTCAGAGATCCCTTGCTTTCGGTTAATTTCACAAGAGAGCGATAGTTTTAGCAACTTTGGTAGCAGTAGTTGAATATACACGCAAACGTATAATGACTTTAGTAGAAATAGCTATACAATGTCTGGTATGGTATAGATACGACAGGTAGTAGTAATGGTTATTTTTGACAGTGCGACTAAACTTAATTTTGTCAAGATCTTTTAAAACATAGTAGTGACAAAAATAGAAATTGTCATGCAATTGATAAAAGTACAGATTTACCTGTATTTCCTAACTGATGGGCTTTTTTGCTCTCTTCAATTCCTTTGTTGTTACATGGAAATTGTCATGCAATTGATTAAAGTACAGATTTACCTGTATTCCTAACTGATGGGCTTTTTTGCTCTCCTCAATTCCTTTGTTGTTACATGGGCGACCTGTGGCACTTTATCAGTCCAAAATTGAGAAGTAAGTAAAACGTCTCTTGTTTCGTATAAATTGAGTTTTAGTTTTGCTTTTAAAACGTGTTTCTCTGAAACTCCGTTATTCTAGCAGTTACTACTGTTATGATTATATTGTAGACCTTGTTTGATGTGCCTGCATTGTATTAAATCATGTTTTTTGAAAAAAAAACCGTTTATAACTGTTATAAACTTTTAAACTTTTAATTTTTTTATCGTGGGTAAACATATTAACCTCGTGGAAGTTTTCTAACATATGGTCCTCGGCACAGTTCTTGTCGTTAACATTTGTCGATTTTTCGGAGGGAGGAAACAGAAAAACCCTTGAATTACGTCCCGATTGAACAATTTTCCCACCATTTTTAATTCAGACGCAATTGATCAAAACACTAACCATGCACAGGATTTGTATCAGAATATGAAACAAGTCAACTTACCTAACCAATACAGTAAAAGACGGTCGAGCCGACGAGTTACTCCTGTTTCTGAATGGCTAATTTTTCAGTGCAAGAACTAATTCATTTTTAGCCGGAAAATATAACTGAAGAAGTGGTCTTGCAGCAGGGCAAATCATTGTCTATACTAAGTCAAGCCCTTTCCTAACGTGGCGTACCTGATGCGTTTTGGCGCGAAAATTTCCCGTCTATCAGTTAAGAAACATTTTGATTGGCTGTTTTAAAATATGTGTACATGTACCTGTAATAAGGCATTATAGCGTCACTTATGACTACATACATCCGAAATCGCTTGTGGACAATAAAATTCTGTATCTATTTTGCTTTTGAATTTCTAAAATTAAATCGGTTATACTCACACAACTACGTTTAGCAGTAGGACGTTCAGTAAATTTCATCATTTCCTTTACTAGACCAAAGAAACTTGCCAAAGGAACGGATACAGCGTCGTTTGAGGAGTAAGTCTAACGAAGTATTCAGTTCATTCTATTCACTCCAGGAGGGAAAAAGCTCGAATGTCGTAAGATCTTTTTTTTATTATGAGGAGGTAATAATTTTCCCGAGTCTGTTACACTCTTTTTTTATAAGAACATACTTTATAGAATATCGAGGCTGAAAATGGCGAAAATTTAAGAATATTTTAAGAATAATGCAGAGGCTGAGATTTTGTTAAGAATATAATTTCGTGCAACATATAGACTCAGGAAGGCAACGCCATGCTGGCAGACATATTCTATTGATCTGTTTTCTAAGAATATT
Organism: Hydrozoanthus tunicans; assembly: GCA_026413305.1. Taxonomy (NCBI): domain Eukaryota; kingdom Metazoa; phylum Cnidaria; class Anthozoa; order Zoantharia; family Hydrozoanthidae; genus Hydrozoanthus; species Hydrozoanthus tunicans. The sequence goes on along the minus strand of JAOBAT010063062.1, from coordinate 14,541 downwards.
TTAAGAACATCTTCAGCCTCAAAACGCCAAAAAATTAAGAATCTTTAGTCAGAGTCTGAAAAACACTATTTTTAGGCCTGCTTCAAACACCGTATTTTAACCGTATCGAATTAAATTGATCCGGAGCTAATTGAGAAAAAGAGTGTATTTCATTTACGTTTAATCTTAAAAGATCCATGAAATACACGACAACCAAAGGAATTCATCTATACTCCATCCCATATTCCACATGAGCTACCAAAGAAAATCACATACAATCCATGCACTTATCCACATGGACCACCAAAGAAACTCACAAATAATTTTCCATCCACCAGCCCTAATTCCAGAAAAGATAGAACCCTGCGGAACCAGGTTTGACTGTTTTTGGAAAATAATATTATGTAGGAACTGAGCCATATTTAAACAGTCTAGGTAAATTCCTGCAAAGTTTTTCTGTTTGATTTATACTGTTTTGCACTATTCAAGATACTCGAATTCGAGGCGCGAAGCCAGAACATCAAATTAACATGTCTACTGCACGTGGGTGCATGTGCAGGTGTTTGGTACCTACCTTGAACACTCCTTCGCTCAATTTCTGTTCAGCGTCGAGGAAGGTGGAACGGCCCATCCTAGCCCGTCTTTGCTGAAAATTCGTGTTTGGATCGGGATTCGATGCTATTTTCACCTCCTCAAGGGCGCTCGATCAATTTTTCCATATTTCAGTAACAATGAGCGTGAGAAGTGCATATTTTGAACTACAGGATTTTATGTCAATTGCTTTATTTAGTTACTTTTTGTTGTCTCCCTGTTTTAGTTTATTGAACGAGGCAATAGCCGAAAGAAGACGGTAAGTAGAACGCTCAGTTCTCAATGACAACTGCAGTTACAACAATAACAACGAAAATAATATTAACATTCATTTGATGATATTTCTTTCAAACATACAAGACAGAGAAATATATAATATAATAATAACAGACCTTTATATTCGACAACGAGTTGGAGTACAAGAACGAATATTTCCCATTCGTTATACTGCACGTGCTAAGAAATCACACCATCTCCATCTCCTTGTGTTTCCAAAACTTGTCGTCGTCGATTTGTAAAAAACTCGGTGTGTGGACTACAAGATATTGACAACACAACGATGGCGTCACTTCCTTGCGCGTGCAGTATGACGAATGAGAAAAACTTGTACTCGTACTCATTGTCAAACCTTAAAGCCTCTAGTAATAAGAAACATCACGATCAAAGAAGTAGTCTTTGATGTGCTTCGGTGATTCAAATTTGCTTGGTGAGAATAACTATCAAGACTTGTTGACTGTCAATAACGAAGAAATATGACAAACAGGGTACTAATTTTTCGCCGCTTCAATTTCAAGCTACATTTCTATGCTAGTTTGATTTTTTTCTGCTCTTTTTTAATGCACGCATAATAGGATACCACTTTAAATTAAGTCACAATGATAGACGCGAAAAATTGAATCGAGTGATAATGCTACCCACAAAAAAGACCAAAAGTTTTCTTATGCAAGAACAGATTTGTGGCTTCTGCGCGAGCCCAGATTATCATTTTTTTAAATCTAGTTTCTGCCGAATCGAAGCTTAATTCTGACATCTTTCTTTGATTTAATCAATTTACTAGAGCGCTTAGGACGCGCTCGGAATAGATAGTTCCAATTTTTGCCACATTCTTGCTTGTTCAACTAGACCCTCTTTTGTTAACTTGCTACAAATGTTTCTTTGCAGGGCCGACGAGGAAGAAAAAGCTAATGAGGTGAGTTATTAACTCTATAATTTTCTCTAAAAGTCAAGCTTGCCAAACGTTTTTAAACGCTCAACTTCTTAGTTTGGTAATCTTTGACCCAGCCGGTTTGCCAACATCTAACTTTTCCTTACATAACTCGAACAAAATAGCACATATGAGAGCATGTAAAAGATGAAAAAGATTCAAACTAGTTTATCATCTGATTTGTCTTAAAAAATGGTGGAAAATATTCACAAAGTTTGCGGTTGTTAATAGCATTGCAGTGCGCAAAGAAACATACCGTAAGTCGCGCCTTGAGGAAGACATGCAAAGTTTTTCAGATGCAACGACTTTTATGATCGAACGTGGATAGCCAAGTTTGCTTTAAGGACCTCGTGCAAAGGTCAAACTATCCTTCGGTGATGAACATTTGTTTGTTATCACTTTTAAACCAAGCATGTATAACCAGGTGAAGGTACTTTTAGAACGTTGAACGAACTAAACCTGGCTGCTTCGTAAATAAGCATTTGTGTGCTTCATACTCCATAGGTCCCTGAACCCATGTATACGGAAGAAGATTTTAACACCATGAGAGATCAACACGCCGAGGAAATACAGCTGTTGCAAAGAGAATTTGAGTAAGGCTTGGCATGTAGAATATTTTAATCGGAGAGTTTCTGTCCAAAAAATATTTGGTTGGCGATTGAGATGTATGTTCAACCGTTTCTTACAGAAACAAAATGTGTATTAACATAGAAGGTTACTTCAGTCAAGGTGACTATGGCCACTAGAAAAATCTCAGGGTTATAGAAGCAAAATGGCCATTTTGTCTGTATATCTCAGGTACCCCTGATGCAACAATGATTTGCCGCGTAAAGAGTAACATGACAAACGTTAATATTCGGATAATCACAGAAAGCAGATAAGATGAAGTTAATAATAATAATAATAATAATAAAAATAATAATAATAATAAGAGTAATAATAATGATGATGATGATGATGATGATAATAATGATAGCAATAACAATAATAATAATGGTAATAATAATATTAATAATATTAGTAACAATAAAGATAATACTGTAGAATATTATCCTACCTAAAGAATCATTAAACGTCGAGAAATGAATGTACAATGGTGAGAAAACAATTTGTAAAGTTATACGTTGGATTGCATTTTTAACTGTTTGTCACATATGCTTTGAGTGCACCTCTTCGATAGTACAAAATGTACAAGTGAATATTGCCTTATTCAGTGTTTGTCAAAATTCTTTTCATTCAGGGCCGAGTTGTCCAAAAGACGATTAGCCTAATCCAGGGTTAATTACCATGACAACCAATAGGTTTTGTTAAGAGTTAACCCTGGGTTAAAGTTAATCGGCTTTTGAACAACCGGCCCCAGATTTATAACTTGGTTTGAATTCCATCATTTATGTTACCACGCGACGGATGTTCCTAAAAATTTAGCATGGTGAAATTAACCTCCAGATCCGAACCGCATACGAACCACTCTGTCGGTGGGAAAGGTTTTTTTAACCGACTTATTTCAGCCGGCTCAGCTGTATGACTAAACACTAGTTGTAACCCTTGTATTCGCCAGTTTGTGTCCCGCTCAGAGGAGACACAACTGTTCCTCCTTTAGATCCTAAAAAAGAGTTCTAACACTCTATGGAAACGATTTCTCTCTCGCTTAACTGTTCTGTGTTAGTTTTCTTATATCTTCGTTAATGTATCAACTGCTCGATTTTGCCTTCCAGGCTGAGATTAAATGAATTCACAAGAGGGCTTGGTGTTCGGTACACGGTTGGAGAAGGGGGTGAAAGAACTCTGATCAGTGGTGAGTGTCAGGGGTCTTTTCTACGCTAAAAATGTATTTTAGTGATTTGATTACTAATATTTTTAAGGTAATTGTTAGCGCTTTTATTATTTCAACACGCTTGTTTCCGAGCAATAACTGAAGTACCTTTACTAATTGCCACGAGCGAGCTCTGCAACACTAATTTGCACAGGCTTCACGTGGTCAATCTGGCTGAGAAGGCCTGGGCATAACTTAAATCACCAGTTCCAAAGTCGACTTTTGACACTGATTGGCTTCTTAGATGTGTACAGATGATTTTGTAAAATGCGGTAAAATGGTCAGCGGTAGAAACCTATAATTATGCGTGCGACAAAGAGTATAAACTTTTAGAAAAAAGGTGAGTTTGCAGTGGAGATTTTTTTGCGGGAAGTAGGGAGAAAGCGTCAATGATTTAACTGCTACTGCAAGTATATTCATCAAGCTGGTCATATTGAAATTCATATCTCGCTTCCTAAGATGACAGTTGATCCAACCAAATAATTCACTCAATGAGGTCAGCTCTGTTATATAAAATTCGAGTTGTGTTCTATGGATGAAATCGCACAGTCGTCCAGACACTGGTAGAAGATGTCTGGTACCTAAAATCCTTTGAGACGTTATCGTTTACTTTTTTCCGGTCGAGTGCGTTATTGTTCGATAACTTCTGCCAATTGCCTAATGAAGTCTCGGAAAGATTTATAAAAGCATATTTTATTCTAGCCACACTGATGAATACTTTCACTGATAATTAAACTAGAGTTTAACATTGAATCTACCTCGCTTTCGTCGCAAAACCGAGTAAATCATTACAAAACAGATGAAAGAAAATAGTTTCAGCTCGCACCACTTCACTTTCTATAAGAAACGGCTCGTATACATATGTCGTGCATGAGATTTGTATATATATTTTTTATTTTAGCGCTTTTCTTAATAAGAATTTTTCCAGACTGAAAAATCCAAACTTCTCCGGACCTACCCTAAAACCTAGAGATATGAGATATGATAGTCTTACCAGCTCTCCAACATAGACAGTTGAACACCAACATAAAATTGTGTTTTCTTTTCAGCTGCAACCTCGCCAATCTTTATGCGATCACCGTCACCTGCAGAAGATGTGCATTTCGATCAGGGGAAAGCTCCGCGTCCTCCCTCTGACAACAGGTGAATACTTACCCGACTTACTGTATAAATGTTTAGGAAAATAAATGGTCTTAGGAAAGCTCTTCATACCCCTCCGACATCAATTTAGTAGTTGCTGTGTAAATGTGGATGAACTTACGAGGTCGTAGGAAAATCTTACACTCCCCTTCTGACACCATATTAATATTTGCAGTAAGAATTAACGTGGAAGAACTTACCAGGTCGTTGGAAAGCTCTACATCCCCTTTTTCAAGGGTTTCTATGGTTGTGGGATCTTGACTGAAATAAAATTGCTAGTGTCGGATCTTTCTTAAATCACACAATTCACATGCGCACAAAATTTCTTTTTAAACCCAGTTATGGCTTATGTTTTGAAAGATCCTGTCCAGCTGATTTCAGAAACGGATTTATCAACAAACTGAACGCATATTAAGCTACAGCATGTGTCGTCCAAATTTGAAGCTCGTACTTTAGTCAGGTGCATCAGTGATTCTTAGAATGTTACCTTGTAAGATAATTGTGAAGAACACTAAAGCTGACACAGGTTTGTTGATTCATTTCGAACATTCATCTCCAAGGACCTCACCCAAGTGTTCCCGACCAAAATTTGAAAATCTACCTGACTGGGGAAAAGGTTTACCGCAAGATGTAAGTATTTTGAGTTATTTCTCTTTGGTTTTTTTTTGTTCTTAAAATTTGTAGTGCAAACTTCACGTAAGCAATCAACCCAGTGTAAACAGAGTAAGTAAAGTAACTTGTTGGGGGGGAAAAGGTGACTTTCGTCTGCGCGTGCGTCACACTAGGCGCTCCATAGCAACCATTCAAACAAAAGTCACCTTTGTTGGGATATTTAGAGGATATTACATGGCCGCCTGGGGATACGATTTTCATCTTTGAGCGAATTTCATCGCTGACAAGCTAACCGAACAATGATAGCGAGGGTTACTTCTGACAAACTATAAAACTAAACTAAACTAACTTTATCTATCGTCGTTACGCTGGGAGTGGTTGCCCATTCTCCCAAGCCAGTGGCTTTTGTTTAATCGCTCGACGGCACATATGTTGGCGTGAAAGTCGATTTTGTGGAGGGAGTAAAACCGGAGAACCCGCTGAAAAACCCTCGAAGTAGATCGACAAATCTTAGCCCACATGCAAACCCAGGATTCGAACCCGGGGCCACAGAGATGGGAGGCACGAGCGCTAACCACTCGGTCATCCTGACTCCCCTGGGGATACGAATTTCATCTTTGAGTGCTGAAGTGGACTCACACGATTGAGCGAAGCGAACAAGTGAGAGAAATTTTCAGCACGAGAAGACAAAGTTTGTATCTGAAGCGGCCACTTAATATTCTGGTTTTTTTTTATAGATACTGATGAAAATCCTACATAAAACACAACTTAGTTAAAAAAGACCCGGCCGCGCGCTTGAGCGGGAAGCTCTCTTGTAATTGGCTATTCGTGTTAGTAACCATGGCGACACCAATATCCTCACACATGGTTTTTGGTAAAAGGAAAAATCCTTGTATTTCATCAGTATCTGATATATTTTAAGTTATTTTAACATTAAAGTTATCCAAAGTTACGGGGAGCGATGTCGTCATAGACTGTCGACTACTTTTTATTTCGTTTTTCAGTTCCTTGTTCGGCTTCAGATGTTTGCAGAAAACAGTGAGAAATATCGTCAAGAGTTGGGAAACAAAACAAAGAAGGCTGTAAGTCTCAATTTCTCTACATTTTCCATGTTTCTCGTTATCTATTTGTTGTATGCTTTTAGCCTTGTCCCCATTGGCTCGGCTGTTGAGGCGTGATGTTACCTATCGTCTTCTGGTGGCTGAGGACGTCCGCCATTTTCAAAGAAGACGCTGACAAGCTAACCGAACAATGATAGCGAGGGTTACTTCGTACAAGGTTATCGGGCTTTTACTTGTATAAAAATCAAGAAAGCAAACCGTTATACCTACTAGTCTCTTAAAAATTCCAGCTGCTTTTAGTTTTTGTAAGAATAAATCCACCAACCTCGTTGCACTCGAGGAAGGAACGTGGTAGGTATCAAATATCTAAACTGAAATTTTGAGCCTTGATACAATTCGTTGTGTTTATAAATAGGGAGCTTAAGCAACGAGTACGCAAACGCCGACGACGACAGCAGAAAACAATAGTGAAAACAATGAGCTACACGTTGGAATGCACCGTGCGCGCCACCTGCACGTCGTCGACTTTAAAGCCTGGTTTACATTTGTAAGATAAGCATAAGCACAAGCATAAGGAACCCATATTCACACATATTAAAATAAGCGCAAGAAATTGAAAAAGATGCATGCGCAAAGTGGACTGGTAACGACATGCTTATGCTTGTGCTTGATTCACGGATGTTCACACAAACGGCATAAGCATAGGCACAAGTACAAGAGAAAGGAAAATGTTTTTTCTTGTGCTTGTTCTTGTGCTTATTTCAAGATGTTCACACTTGGATTTTCCTGTGCTTGAATTTTCCTGTGCTTATGTTTGTGCTTATCTCACAAGTGTGAACCAGGCTTTAGATGAAAAGCTTAGTAAATAATATTATTCTTCTTTTACCTCTAAAAAATCATTGTCACCTTTTCTATTCACAAAGCGTAACTCGGACAAAAGAGAAAGCAAACTAGCCATACGTGATCGAAAAGGGCAAGCAAAAAGTGTGTTTTTTGTAGGCTGCCGTTGTCGATGTTGCCGTCCTTAAACCTTAAACTCCCTATTAACTTTGGAATTAGTTGCCATCTGGCCAGGCTGACGTGTTGTGTCTATTCTTTAGATCCAAGAGAAATACGAGCAACAAATGGCAGTACAGAACAGGCTTGATATCGTTGACGACGAAACGGCAATGGAAGGTATTTCAATGACGTCTTTGCGGTTGTGTACACAATTTAAGCAATTCCGGGGATTCGAAACCGTGAACTCTACGATACCAGTGCAGTACTCTAACAAACTGAACTGCGAAGCCACATCTGTTGGGAGTAGGTCAATTTATGCTATATGAAGTTGCACACGGTTCGAATCCCGTTGAAGCCTAAAATATTTTTAGCCTTCTCTTTTGCAATTGCTTAAATTGCGCATACAACCGCGAAGATCCTATCGTAACGTCATTGCGTATAATCGCGGTACAAATTATAACAAACAGTGTACATCTGTGGAAGGTATTTCCGCTTTTAAATCTAAACTCATAAGCTGAACTAATCTGTTTGTTTCTTGTTGTTGGCTAGCTCACACGTCTGTGAAACTCTAGAAAAATGAACAGGGCAATGTTGAGGCTAGAAACCATTTCCAGTGTTTGTGTATGAAAGAATCAATTTGTCGGATTTGCGCAAAGGAAATCTGAAAACTGCCTTTTGGCCAACGAACTTGAGGATCGGAAATTATGTTAGTTTGTAATTTTGTATACAGCTGGTTAATTTACCGGCTGACTGGCCATTAAAGTATGTACCTTTAACTTACTGAGAATTGTCTTTACGCAATGGGGCTTTCTCTGTTACAAAAATTTATTTTCGACTTGCGAAGTAAATGACGGGTTTTAGAGTTTTGTGAGCCTTTAGTATGTTGACAGGAATTGTGCATTCCATCACAGTTATGAAAGCCGGAAAACTTCAAAATGGAAATACAAGGAATGTACAAAGATGCTTGTTTTAACGTTGAACGAGGAAGTTTGACTGGCTGCTTGTTGATTTGCATTTCAAAATGTTTGCATTTTGTGCACCAGAAAAAGCAGGCAACAAAGAGAAAAGTGAGCAAAGACATACAACAATGGTTTCCTAAGCAGTCCGTAAATATGGTTTTACACATACGCGTTCCTTTACTCATTTTCTCCGGGTACAAACACATAGTGTTTTTTATAAAGCTCGGGGTTTCTGGCTTTTCAAGAGAATAAATGATAAGCAAGCAGTATCCACTTGCTTACCGTAATAACAAGATAGTTAACCTCATCGCCTTACTTCTTGCAGACGTGTGTCTACCTGCGGTATTTATGCCAACACGAATAGGTCACGTGTACTCGCCTAGGGCTCACTCTTACTTTCATCCACCAGGTAAAATAATTTATTTTTCTTTCGATTGACCTACATTAAAGGTCCGTGTGAGAACGAGGGAATCTCCCAATGTTCTGCGTCATTTCGATTTTTGCCCTCGCCACAATGTTTAAGTTTTCACACTGAGAATACATCGACTAGTATACAACACAGTTTGTAAGTAAAAAGCAGTGGAACTCAATTTTGAAGCAATGTTTCTTTTGTGCTATAATGATTAAGCCAATCATAGAACTCCGAAACGAAAGCGAAGAAAAGCTTTTTATTTTCAATGTTCTCCGCGTAGAATTTTTCTTAAATTTAAGAACAGAAATGTTTCACTAGAAAGGAATGAACGAGTTAACTGGAAAGAAGTACACCAGCTTACTTATGAAGGTATCGTCCATTTTTAAAGTTTAGCCAATCAGATCAAAAGTGTAATAATATCTCAGTTAGCACCTTTCTGCATTCCATTGTCGCTTATCTCCCTAGTTCTTAATCGGATCGTTACTTAATTCTAAAAACTGTTTTAGTTTCGCGCGTAAGTTATTTCAATCTTGTTCATGTTTCTATTTCAGCCACATCGCCAATCGAAGCTGTTTTATATGTTCACAGATAAACAAATAACATACAATTTAAACTTCTACATCTTAAGAGGAGTTAAGAGAGTTAGCGGCAATTACAGTTGGCCGTGACTATTAGGATGATATCTGACCAATCACAGTTGGCCATGATTATTAGGATTATATCTCACCAATTACAGTTGGCTGTAACTATTAGGTTGATATCTGACTGATCCAGTTGGCCGTGACTATTAGGATGATATCTGACCTGATTGATTTATCTTTGTAGGCTCGTCGGATCCCCGCTTGACACAACCGCCTTCAGTGTTTAAGTTACCCTCCCTATCTCCTGAATCTGTATCCTTTCCTACGATTATATGATGGAAGAATAAAACAAACATAGTACACAGTATAGTTTTTAGTTCGTCAGCACATTGACACTCCTGTTAGTGTGGCAAGGGAGAGGTTTTGAAAAGACATATTTTAATGGGATACGTTGTATCCCATTAAAATTTGAACCCAAGGAATCCTATACAGTATATTCGTAAAACTTGGGACCAAGGAATTTTCTTAATTGCACAATATATCCACAAACACTTGGGACCAAAGTTTCCTACTAACTATAAAGTATACCTCATTTTAAACACTTGGGACCACGGCGCTAAAGACCAAGGGGTGCTCTTAGTTACGCAGTGTTTATCCAGTAAGACTTGGGACCAAGGGATCCTCGTAATCACAAAGAATATCTCCATTAGCACTTGAGACCAAGGTATCCTCGTAATTACATGGTATATATCCATTAATACTTGAGACCAAGGTTACCTCGTAATTATACAGTATATATCCATTAACACTTAGGACCAATGGATCCTCGTAATTACAAATGACATATCCTTTAGCACTTGAGACCAAGGTATCCTCGTAATTACACAGTATATTCCATTAACACTTGGGACCAAGGGATCCTTGTAGTTACACAATATATATCCATAAACGCTTGAGACCAAGGGATCCTTGTAGTTACACAGTATACCTATTAACACTTTGAACCTATGATCCTCGTAATTATGCAGAATATAGCCGTTAGCACTTGGGACCAAGGGATCCTCGTTGTTACATGGCATATATCCATTAACACTTGGGACCAAGGGATCCTCGTAATTACACAGAGTACCCATTAACACTTTGGTACGGTGGCCCATACATGTCACACGCAAACAAAACACAAAAACAGATTTCCAAACTAAGTAACAAAATTCAAAGCACAAAACACATTTCAAAGTCGCCAAAACACATTTCAAAGTCGCCAAAACACAATTCAGAATCACCAAAACACATTTCATACTTCTAAAAACATTTCAATGTCGAAAACACAATTCAAAGTCGAGAACACCTTTTAAAGTCGCCAAAACACATTTCAGAATTCTCGAAACACATTTGCCCAAGGTTCTCTGCTATCCGGATATTGAAATAGTACCTGGTTACTAAGTATTCGTTTTCGTCGCCATGTTTTTTTCTTCGTGTGGACAAGAGGCTCTAGCTACCTATTTTTTTTGCCCGAAATGCGGGAATAGAATAACTAAAAATTCCAGTGATGGAGTTCCTCAGACTACTCAGGAAACTGAACGCGAAATAATAGATAGCTATTTCTTCGTTGGTTATGAGTACAGCTCAATACTTAGTTTTCTTGAGAAACGCCACGAAATCGAGATGTCGGTGTCAACTCTGAACAGACGACTGGCTCCTTATGGTTTAAGAAGAAGAAATGCGTCACAAATAGATGAAATTGAGGTAAAAGATATAATAAAAAAGAGGTCGAGGGTCCAAGTTCTTTGTCGGGGTATCGAAGTATGTGGCACACTTTACTATTGAAGTATGAATTGTATAGACCGAAAGCCGAAGTTGCGACTTTGTTGAAACAACTCGATCCGGTTGGCGTTTAAGAAAGAAGACGTCATCGTTTGAAGGAGAAAACGTGTTCATCATCGGGTCCTAATCAGATATGGCATGCAGATGGGTACGACAAATTTAAGTTCTTTGGTGTCCCTGTGCCTTGGAAAAATATAAATTTGAGCAAACAAAAAAAATTATTTTGTGAAATGGTTTACCGCATTCCTCTTTGTACTTAAAAAGAATGAATTGTTCGTCCTTTTCTTTTAACTTTGCAACCTCTGTTCCATCTGGATAAAGAAGGGTATAACTTGCATGCTTTCTTATAATATTCTTCGTGTGCCCTGTGCTTCTCAACTGCAATTTGCAGCAGTTCGTCTCTCCCGCAGTTTTTCCGGACTAGAACTGGTATGCCCTTCCCTCGCAACGGCCTCAACTCGTTGCTGTCGTGTGTCATTATGCCAACGTTTACTTTCACGACTTCATTTAGATCTTCTTTCACGAAGTTTTTTCCCTTCCGGCCATACTTGGCATGCTTGCCATTGGCGCGAAAAACCAGCTCTTTCCTGTTCCTTTCTTTTGCGGAAGGACGAGAAAACATCCAGTTTTCCACTTTGGGCTTAGTGGTTTCTTCAACTAGCTTAACACACATTTACTTTCACGACTTCATTTAGATCTAGGGATCATAGGGATCCTCGTTGTTACATGGCATATATCCATTAACACTTGGGATCTAGGGATCCTCATAATTACATGGTGTATATCCATTAACACTTGGGACCAAGGGATCATCGTAATTACATGGTATATATCCATTAACGCTTGGGACCAAGGGATCCTCGTAATTACATGGTATATATCCATTAACACTTGGGACCAAGGGATCCTCGTAATTACATGGTATATATCCATTAACACTTGGGACCAAGGGATCCTCGTAATTGCACAGTATACCCATTAACACTTGGGACCAAGGGATCCTCGTAATTGCACAGTAAATCCATTAACACTTGGGACTAAAGGATCATAGTAATTTTACACTATACCTCATCAACATTTTGACAAAAGGGTTCCTTATCTTCATATACTATACATTGTTATTAACACTTGGCACCAGGGATACTTGTAATTATACACTTTACCTCATTAACACTTGGGCAAAAGGGATCCTCATAGTCATAGACTATATCCTATGATTAACACGTAATACGACACCAAAACTTTTTTTCATAGATGAAAGAAAAGCTGCACAAATTGAGGGTTTGATAGTAAAATAGGAAGGGTTAGTGTAAAAACAATGGTACAGTAATAACAACAGCAATAAAACTACTTGTTTTAATAGAAAATGCCTAATGAGGAAGCTAGCGAAACGAGTTAAGTATTTTACAGTGGTTACATTGTCCTTGACATTTCTCCAGCAAATTTCTGTGTTGAATCTGTTCGACATGGGAAAAACCTTTCTGAACACAGGCCCAAGAGTGGACCGGGGCGAGGAAGGACCCAGGCCCCACAGCACTGGAGAACCTCGAGTCAACCATGGTTTCCCCTCGAGCACCCTGGGAATGCACCGCTCACCCTCAACTCACTTTGACCGTTCAAAGACAAGATAATAGTATTGACTGCCTCGGAAATAAAACAATACCTAGTACCCAGGCTCATCTACGAACCCTCTCTTCACGAGGAATCCAGAAAGTAAATTTGGCTTGGTACGAGCCTGAAGTGTAGCGAAATATTTGTGATTAGCTTCGTTTCACTTCAACCACCCAAGTTTTTATTTTAAGTTTTGATTTATTCTCTAAGTTCTTCCGTTAAGTTTATTCTTTTCCATTGAAAGTTCTTCGAAACTATTTTACACTATTGGATTAAAAACTATCTAAAAAATCAACACAAATGTTTACAGTATTTCTTTCAATACACCACAGTTTATATCATTCCAGCGAGAATGGGAGAACGTCAGACTAGTATTTCGTGGATAAAGATTTAATAAACCTCAACATGATATAACACGATTTTCGAACAAGGAATTTTAAATATATACATGCACATACAAATTAAACACTACGTATTTCGAAATGTAAATGAGTTTATTTGATTAAATAAACAGATCTTCAAACGCTTGTTTTAAATTTGCCAGTTACACTTCAAAAAACCTTCATCAAAGCCATTGACAACTAAATATTTCTTTCTTATTCATTTATTTATTTATTTATACATAATTATGTTCAATATAGCTGGTTCTATCAATTAAACCCGACACCATAACCACCCAATACAGCTGGAAGTTTCTAAATGTTTAATTACGCCCTTGGATTGACAATGAAGACTATACTAAAAACCTTCGCCATTTCAGAAACAAGCTCTTTTGTGTCATCTTTCGACTCAATTAGGAACGCGTGACATTACCGAATGGCTAGTACTGAAAAGAGAGGGCAAATAGCTTTGGTCTTTATTTGTCGACGGTGCAGAACACAATCTGTTTGATACTGAATGTTGCCTTGATATCTTTAGTTTGTTCGGACACAGTGAGCCCATAAGCTGATAGTGCCAACGTGGTCAACGGTATCTTTTGTAGATGTTTTTTCTTGCTTGTGTACAAGTCGGTAGCGATGTGAAGACACTCCTGGACCCCATGCTTTACAGTTCTTTTATGACCAAGATACTTCACATGAAACGCCGTGCTTTTCTTGGAATCGGCCGACTTCCTAAATAGCTTGTTCAGAAAACGCATCTGCAAATCACATAGTCAAAGTAAGTAATGTTGTAACCTGCGTGCAGAGGGCAGTCTCCACCCGGCCGGCTTAACGGCTATTACTACTAGACTACTATAACGCCCTCCCCCATCCCCTCTAGAAATCCCCCTCTCCGATAAACTCCCTCTCTAATAAGCCCCCCCTCTCTATTAAGCCCCCCTCCCCAGCCCCTCTCTCTTTAGCCTTCCTCTTTAATAAATGCCCCTCTCTAATAACCCCCTTCGCACTCAAGCCCCCTCTCTAATAAGCCCCCCTTCTCTAACAAGCCCCCTCTTTAGTAAGTCCCCCTCTCTCTAACAAGCCCCCCTCCCCCCTCTAGAGCTTCAGCTTGAAAATCTGTTTGGTATCCGGTGTGGTGTATTTTTGTCTTCGGCTATTGGCAATTTTTTTACAAGCCCCTCTCTGGAGGGTCAAAATATAGATAAGGCCTCTGAGAGATTGTTATTCCGTTTACGATATCAAAGATAAAAAGACGGTTGTACACAACTACAGAGATTGAATGGTCTAAAGAAAAGCGTTTTTTTCAATGAATTCAGTTCGCTGCTGGAACGTCTTGCGACCACTTCTTCCAAACTCCTGATAACTGGTGACTTTA
>JAOBAT010063051.1:10232-24573 GCA_026413305.1 Hydrozoanthus tunicans | reverse complement strand
GATGATGAGTACTAAGGGTCTCAGATGCAGCAGGATGATGAGTACTAAGGGTCTCATATGCGGCAGGATGATGAGTATTAAGGGTCTCATATGCGGCAGGATGATGAGTATTGAGGGTCTCAGATGCGGCAGGATGATGAGTACTAAGGGTCTCAGATGCGGCAGGATGATGAGTACTAAGGGTCTCAGATGCAGCAGGATGATGAGTACTAAGGGTCTCATATGCGGCAGGATGATGAGTACTAAGGGTCTCATATGCGGCAGGATGATGAGTACTAAGGGTCTCAGATGCAGCCGGATGATGAGTACTAAGGGTCTCAGATGCGGCAGGATGATGAGTATTAAGGGTCTCAGATGCAGCAGGATGATGAGTATTAAGGGTCTCAGATGCGGCAGGATGATGAGTATTAAGGGTCCTAAGTACGTCAGTATGATACTCTTTAAAGGTCTTCCGGTTTGGTACAATTGGGATGATTAAAATCAAGGGGTGGCTTAGAGTCTGAGATGCGCCAGGTTAATGAAGTTTGAGGGTCTAACGTTCGAAAGAATGATGAAAACTAAGGCTCTCAAGTGTGGTAGGTTGGTAAGTATTTAGGGTATCAGGTGCGTCAAAATGAGGAAACTTAATGGCCTCGACGTCAGGTTCTAAAAAACTAGACAATTCAGTTTACTACATTTTCTAAGCCAAGCTGCATGGGGTGAGCATTTTGTCAATGCTTGTTAAAAAGGACATAAAGCACTCACTCGTTCAATGGCTTCTTTCTCCTGTGGAGTAATCTGTACGTATGTCACTCCTTGAGGTGCAGCTTGTCCCCCGGCCTGGGGTGGAGCCTGTTCACCCTCTTCAGCTGGCTGAGCAGGGTCCTGGGCCTGAGGTGCTGGCTCGTTTAACATACTTATGAATTGTTCCTGGTTGGAACTGATTAGCTGTGAACAGAGAAACATGCCATGAAACTTGCACTATTTCACTTTTCTCTTGTGACGAGTATTAAAATTCTAAAGTTCAGCAGCTCTTTGACCACTTCAGTTGCACAAACTTTAATTTTGTATTTACTTTCTCTTATCACTTGTGTTTTTTATGATTAACTATAATTCGAAGAAACTAGTAGAAGACTAGATGATCCTTTTTTATTGTTTGGTTCACTTCATGACTCATGAGCAAGTGCAGAAATGATAACCATGTTGTTAGAAACCAGAGCAAGTAAACTAGTGATAAGAGAGTTGTAAGAAACTAGAACAAGTACACTAGTGATAAAAGAGATTTTATAATCACTATTGCATATTTTGAACTCGTTTCTAATAACACGCTAATCACTAGTGTACTTTTCTTTAGTTTCTAACAACTCTCTTATTACTAGTGTACTTGTGTTACTAGAAAACAGAACAAAGCAGCAGGTTGGTTTATACCAACCTGCTGCATTGTTCTGGTTTCTAGTAACACGCTAATTACTTAAATGCATTGTTCTGGTTTCTAGTAACACGCTAATTACTTAAATGCTAACTTTGACAGAATTTCTTTAAAATTCAAATACATTCAGGAAACTGTTGTCGGATAGAAAGTCATGCCAACCCGTCTGCCTGATAATTGATGGTAGACGAATTCGCTTGTACTAGAACCGAAAAGAGTGACATGACAGCAGCTAAGCATAATTTTCGGTATTTCATATATGCTCGTTTTTCTTTAAGTCTATCACATGAAGAAGATTAGCTTGTGTTGCGACATTCCACCACAATACTGCAAGACTTCACATTTATCAAAGGTGCTACATTGCAAAATAAACAGTCATTCTGTTATTCCTGGTATCACAAGAAAACGGCAACAGAGTACGGAAACTGTAAAGTTTCAAAACTGCACACTCTTGCATCTCATTTTTTTTCCTATTCACCGCTCAACTGTTTACCCTACTGCTGAGATATTTCAATTACCGCTTGTTTCCAAATGTCAGTGTTGAAATTCATAAAGCTTTCTCCTACGATGCATTCAATACTAAAGCACAACCAAACACACCTGCAAAAGTTGTGGATTGGATTGCCCTAGCTGCTGCAGCAGATTTGGAAGAAGAGATGGGTTTCCTTGTATGGCTCGCCTCATGTACTGAAACTGTGGCAAAGTGCGCAGGAAGTCCAGCTGACTACCTGTAAATCACACATTAAAGACTGTAATATGGCACAATGTAACTTGAACTCACAACCTAACTATCAGCTACTGTTACAGCACATATACTTACATGTATTGTACTAACACACTAAACCCTTGGTTTTTATATGAAACTTTTATCACATGCAGTATATCTTATTAAGCCGAGCGGCATTACGCTAAGAATGACAATCGAAATACTCAAACCGATTTAGTTGGCTACGTAAATAAAGCTGAATTCAAAAGTTCAAGGTCTAACTCCCCAACACATTAGAATTATTCTACGCTGCCAATGGATTTCTTTTTTAAAATGTCTATTGTGTTAGATGGTAGGTTTCTCATGTCAAATTGGATAAAAATTGGAGTATATAAATATATAATAGCGACAAAGAGGCACCTTTCAGTAAAACTATCAATGCTCATAAGTCAGAGTGTAAACTCCTCTAGCTCTATACAATCTCTTTCCTAAGGCATTACAGACTAGTTTCCTCTGACAAAGTATTCGCTAAAATGTATGTGTTTTTAGAAATAATCACTGCACGCATTTTCTAGAAACTATGTACTTACAATGTTGGTTTGAAAGTACCGTAAATAAACTTAGACTGCATAAATTTACGTCTGTCTGTCCTTGCGTCTGTTTACCTCTAATCGTTTGTTTGTCATCTGTACGTCTGTTTGCTTGTCCATAAGTCTGTGTGTCTGTCTGTATGTACGTCTATTTCCCTTTCCATACGTCCGTTTGTCTGTCCGTACGTCTGTTTGTCTTTTTGTACGTCTGTCTGTCCGTATGTCTATTTGCCTGTCTATACGTTTGTTCATCTGTCTGTACGTCTGTCTGTTCGTACGTCTGTTTGTCTGTCCGTACGTCTGTTTGCCTGTCCATACGTCTGTCTGTCTGTCTGTCCGTACTCTGTTTACCTGTCCAAACGTGTTTGTCTGTCCCTATGTCTGTTTGCCTGTCCATACGTCTGTCTGTCTGTCTGTCTGTCCGTACTCTGTCTGTCCGTACGTCTGTTTACCTGTCCACACGTCTGTCTGTCTATTCGTCGGTTTTTCTGTCTGTAGGCCTGTCTGTCTGTCTGTCCGTACTCTGTTTGCCTGTCCATACACGTTTGTCTGTCCCTATACCTGTTTGTCTGTCTGTCCGTACGTCTGTTTGTCTATCTGTACACCTGTCTGTCTCTATGTCTGTTTGCCTGTCCGTTTTCTGTTTGCCTGTCCATACGTCTATTTGTCTGTCCGTACGTCTGTCTGTCTGTCCGTACGTCTGTTTGCCTGTCTATACGTCTGCCTGTCCGTATGTCTGTTTGCCTGTCCGTACGTCTGTCTTTCCGTACGTCTGTTTGCTCTTCCATTCGTCTGTTTCTGTCTGTCCGTACACGTTTGTCTGGTCATACGTATATACGTTTGTTCGTACGTCTGTTTGTCTGTCCGTTCGTCTGATTGCCTGTCTGTCTTACCAGCTTGCGACGCATCTCCACCACTTTCGTCGACACCACCCCCCTCTCCTCCCTGACCTTCTGCTGGTTCTTGAGATGTTTCAGGAGGGAACTCTGGAATGCCCTGACAAAATGATACCTTTACAAAATGGTCTGAAGTATAATGCCATGCAACCAAACAAAAATGTCAAGTTCTATAAGTATTGCTGGAATGAAGTTAATCTAAACAGATAAATTTACGAAGCTGTGTTAAAAAATATGGAACTTGAACAATAGTCCGTCCTTTTTTTTATTAAGTTTGAAAAGCTTTAGTAAAAACACAGCTTACTCCTTTGCTAGAATGTTCGACAAACTTCTGATACTTAGCCAAAAAAAATAATTTTTTTCAACACCATGCACAAAAACAGTGAAAATGAATATACTCTTTGTATCACAAAAATTTAAATCGTTCTCATTTGTTTAAAAAATCTGTTCGGATATTTGAGGGCAGGCAATTCATAGTATGTATATTTCAAACTGAAAACCAATACAGCTGTTATACTTTGTAAGTTTAGGTACTGAAAAGAGGGCCAATCAAGCAACACCCTATTCACCATGTAGCAATCAGTACTTACTGACATAAGATATTCTACTGCTCGGTCAGGGTTGTTATAGCTGGCTCTTAGAGCCCTTTCGACCTGTGGAAACAATCAGTAAGTGGAATAGCAACCAATGGAAATTCGAATAACCTCCTATGCAATCTGTCGAGTTTACCACTAAAACGGTGCCATAGACATGAGTGCTGTGGCGTCGCACGGGAAGGCGGCGCCAACCAACGGTTGAACTGACATTGCTGAAACTAACGGATACCTGGCGGTGAAAGCGAAAGGTTTGTCTAACACTTTGAACATTTTTTCTAATGCTTGAACGGATGTGGAAATTATTCTAGCAGCTTGTGGGAGAGTTATAACGGAGTGCCGTCAATTTCGTAACGCAGCTTTTCAAAATGTCTAACGGTTTGCCGAACGACCTGTTCAAGCAACAACAGAACAAAAAGATCAGAACATATTTTTAATAAAAAATCAACAGTGCTGCCCCTACGTGCTAAGGACATGAAGCAAAATGGCACCATGGTTTAATGGGTCAGAAGGAACTAGAGCCTGTGTTAAACTCAAAAAGTTGATAGATCCTGGGTGTTAAGCAGCCGTGGACAAAAAGCAAAGGTAACAACAGCTTTGCATTTCAAATTGGACTGAAAAGCTACAAACTTATCACAACGTACTTTTAAGGGAGAGCAAGATCCGTGTGTTTAACAGCCAATTATGTAGTATTTTTTAGTATGGAATTACGCATTTGTTGCATATAACAAGCTTTACAACCTGTGGGCTTCAAAAAAGTTAAAATTTCGAAACTATTATATATATATATATATATAGTATAATCATTTTTAACTTTATTTAATTTACACACTTGACTGATTGCTGTTCTTCTGTCTAGCTTTGTTACCCATTTATCAAAATTAATATTGTCCCTTAACTCTTGTGTATGACGTAAGCTACATGCTTTATTCCCACTATTAGCCTTTTTAAGCCTCTGGAGACTGATAAAGAGAAGAACAGATGTTTTGTCATTTAATGTTGCCAAAAACAAACAAAAAATCCCTGGGCATTTTGTAAAGATAGATAAGGTTGTCTAAGACAAAGGCGTTACCGCTAGATTCAATTAACCGCCCAAACATAAGCTGATTTCTAAATTTAAAATCTGCCCGTGGCTTTGCAAATGACATGAATGCCTAAAGATTCAACGAAAAGGCTTTTAAGTAATGGCAATTTATAAAAATCTACAGGTCACATACCTGCTCCTTCTCAAAACCCATTGACATTATGTTTAATACCATCTGCTCGTAGTCTTCTCCAGTCACTAATAGTTTGTTAAGTTAAAAATTAATAAAAATTATAACTAGGCAAATATTAAAACTGATTGTAATGCATGCAGCCATGTAACATCCTCTATTCATGTGCAGTACTTAGCAAGCTTGATTTAAAGTCCCTATCAAGCTAATTTTTTTTCCTTTGAACTAAAACTGTTGTCATCTGTGAACTCAAAACTCAAATAACCAAAGGAAATTTCCACGTCTAAGTTTGCTTTTTAACAAAAAAAAAGATTGGAATGTAAGTTTTGACCGAGCAAGTTGGGGACTGGTAACCTGTGATGTAGCAGCAATGAGTTATGTGGTTTTTGTTTAAAAAATGTCATAAAATTTTCATTTCAAACAATTTCAAGGGAATAATGTTTTGGTTAAAGTAATTAACAATGTGACTATTAAAGCCAGAATTGAAGTTTTTGAGATTGTCTCTGCTTCATGCCTCATGCTACACCATAATTGACTCCTGCTAAATCATCGTTACACGCTTCAAGTCTTAAAAATGCAACAGGAATGGCGAAAAGGATTTATTTTCGAAAATTACTATTATAAAAGGGTTCTAATTTCCATCTTGAACATAAACAAAATAAGCTTGATATGGACTTTAAGAAACAAACACAGCTACCACGTTTGCACAGGCTAATGCAAACCGAGGTGTGTTTGGGAGAAATTGAGAGCAGCTCACAGATACATGTACAAACATGAGGCTAAAGGTTGAGTGTCGTGCCTGCTTGAGACAATAACTGGTAAATAATAAGCTGGCCCTTAAAAGGAAGCTCTAAAAAAACAGAAGAAAATGAAAGTGTTGTTTGAATAAGTATAACAACCTAGTGCTGACTCAGCATCCAATACAGATATTCCTCTTGCTGCTGATGATGTTTCAGATGTTGTGACTGGGGTACTGGTTGTGGTTGAAGAACCCGAGGTTTGTGTTTGGCTGAAGATAAATATTCAATAGTCAGAACTCTAGAAGTTTCTATCAGAAATGGAAGTGCTGTTTAAGTAAGTGTTTTTGTTCATTTTAATACTTTTTTCAATGTAGAGAGTACTACTTTTCAAAGTAGAGAGCACAAGCTGCTTATCAAATTGAAGCTTGGAGTTACTGTATAAAACTATGTTATTTTTGAACTCTACTTGCCTTGTATTTTGAAACTGGCCCAAGTATTTTTACTCCACAGCTAATATAAATGGAACAACAAGTATGACATGTTCAAACAAAATTTGATGTTAAAAAGGGTCCAGTAACACAAAAATCAAACACAAATAGTAACCTCTACTGAAGACAACTAAAACTCTGGTTTATACTCAATAGTTACAATCATACAAGTTTGCCAAAGGGCATGGCCAGTGAATGACAACTGCTGAATACTTTCACTTAAGGCTCACCAATTGCCAGTGAAATTCAATTTTCAACTGTCAATATGGTTTGGGTCAAAACCATTGGGTATGGGTATCATGTGTACCAAAACAAAGATGTTGATTTATCGAGAATAGTAAGTTGCTTGCTACCTACTGTTACTGACACTGGGGAGGGGTTGGGGGGCTGTCAAAAGATTATTGTAAGAGTATATTTGAAACCCGGAGTCACTAAGTGTTCAAACCAGATCTAAATTTTCATCCTAAATTGATGAATCTATGCAGTTCTACTGTGATCTCTTTTAGTTGCAAAATACCTTGTCTGTGACTTTGCTGCTTCTGCTGGTTTTGCCTCATCAGCAGGTTTGCTGTCTGTGGTGGTGCTAGCAGCAGGCATAGAAGTTGTAGTAGGCTGTTGAAATAAAGAGTTCTTAAGTATAAATTACAGTTAACCAGTCAATGTAGCCCAGCTGGCCATCAAGAGGATTTTTGACAGCACTCTCTCTCTCTCTTCTTCAGTGACAGTGAAACTAAAATAATATCCATATGAGCAATCAACCTTACATTTGACACTTTCAACTCAATACTGCTCAATCATCCTTGAAAAAAGGTGTAAAAACTTCAACCACCAAAAAGCATGCATAAATCTTTAAAACTAAGAAACATAAAAAGGGGTTGAAAAAGCAAGTATAAAAGCCAAAAACATAGGCAGGCCTAAAACTGGCTTTTTCAGAGGGCACAGCCAATTTTGCTTCAAAAAACTTTGTTGAAGCAGGGCACCTGGGCGTTTTTAAAACATCTGAGAGGGCACCAACACAACATAAGTTTTTTCTGAGGGCCTCAAGGCAAAGTATTAATTTTCATTCATTTGACTTCAGTGTAACCTGCATTGAGATTCTATTTACTTTCTTAGTTAGAGTACTACCTATTGATAATTATTGTTACTTAAACAGGGATGAAAATTTGACATAATGTCGAACAAGTACTGTTCAAAACTAGTTTATTATCATTAACTTCCTTTGAGTTCGTTTTGTTTCCCAAATTTTTTTAACCATTTTTAACAACTACGCCCTTAAGTTAAGGTGGCTAGTGATGAATATCACAGACACTGGGGGATAGTTATTTAAGTATACTAGGTTAATGGCACTTTTTAATATAGTTTATTTCAAAAAATTCAAAACAATTCACAACTTGAGGAGAGAAACTTCTTTGTATAATGTCTGCCATCTTGTTTTCTTGCCGACACATAAAATTTCTTGAGGTACTTGTTCAGTTCACCTGGAGTCATTCCCTCAATAAATGTTACAACTGATTCCTATTTTTTGCTCAAACCATGCCTCAAAATGTATTTTCTTTTGTTAAAGTTTTCAATTTTCTTTGTGTTTACATGGCAATGAATGAACAGAAAAGGTTGTAAACAAATTTAAAATGTCGATAGCAGGCTGGTAAACAATGCAAAAAGCTGTGGTGTTGATTTTAAGGATACACAGGAGACTTTTGAGTGCTGTTTATCACTGCAGCCATTAAGATACTAAATCTGCGTTTTAGGCAAATCATTATACATATTCTGATAGATAAAAGAACAAATCTTTGATCTCTGCAATTATTTTTCACAGTTTTTAATACTAAATTAAGTAAGAACCATTTTTTCTGGAAAACTACATGTTTTTCCCAGAGTGTTTATTCTACCGCGCACTAAGACAAATACCGCTGTGTTTTGTTGCAATTTGTTTACCCAATGTTGTGGCCAAAAAACATGCCTCAGTTTTCTTTTTAATTCCTTTGTTGATGAGTTATGATTTTTTGAAGTTTAACTTTTGAAAATTCACTAATTTTTCGAAATAAACCCTTCTAACTTAAGAAGCAATCGGTTTGAAGAAAAACTGAGACACGTTTTTTGACTTGGGGTATTTTGTTAACACTGTTCCAAATTTCAGTTGAATGGACAAAATACAAGGGGGGAACAATTTTTGCTGAAAATCCAAATGGAGAAAAAATGAGTTTTCTAGATTCAGCAGAACTGTTTACTCTGTTTGCATAGAGTAATTCAAGTAATTCAAGCTGTCAAACTATCTAAAACTACTTTCGTGGTTGTAACGTTACAAAATTGCATAAATTACTTTGCCCACATGAAGAATAAAAGTGCTGGTCTTTCTGTTTCTGTGTGCAACTTTGAAATATGCCAAAACTTAAAGCTAACTGCAAAAGCAAAAACAACACAAACCCTGGAAGATCGATGTTGTTGCTCCGTACAAATCTGTGATACAGTAACAACTTGGGTTTTATACAGCAGTGTGGAAAGCGCAGCCAATATGTGGCTTAGTGTATACGCTTTATGTATAAACTTCTACCCAACTAAATTTATTTTGACAACAAAAAATCGTAAATAAGACAAAAACACGAGTATACGGGCAAAGAGAAGCCAAACACCGCGGCGAAATTGCTATGTGCACTATTGTGGCTGGAACTATGTTCTACTGCAGACGATGTCAACATTTTCACACCTCATCTCAGTTGACCAATTTACGTTTTTCGCTATAACTCAACAAAAACTAAACTACTTTTAACATGGAGTTTTCGAATATCGAAAGATATTTCCAAACAGTTCCACATATTCAAAAATAAAAAAAAGTGATATTCAAAAAAAAAAATTGTCAAAAAGTCTCCTGTGTATCCTTAAGTGAAGAAAAGTTACCATTAAACACTGAAACACTAAAATTTGTCACTTTCTTTGTGTTTGTGGGGTTCCTCCTTCATATATTTTAAGAATTTTTTCTTTCAAAACTGAAGAAAAACGGGAAGCCATTTTTCATGGATGAGTGACTGAGGTGAATAGAGTAGGGTATTTGGTGTTTGATGAACCAATCAGAGTGCACAAAAAGTGCTATTCACTTGCTAGTTTAATATTCCACAACAATGGGAATCATAAAAATTGGCAGGCAAAGTTTCGCTGTGAAATTTGAACTTTTTCGCAGTCACTACAGCAGAAGCATTGGGCATCAAAACAAATTGCCACATTGCCACTGAGAATTTCAACATCTGCTAAGAGTTCATCAAGTTGTTTTTCATTGTTCTTACTCTGACAAACTCTTAACCAAGTGAAGCATGGCAATGTATCCTCAGAGCTTCAGGGTTTTTTCTTTGTGAATAGCACTGGCTACAACTTAAGTGGGGCTGATTTCCACAAACCCAGACTTCATTCAATAACATAAAACAGCCTGCTTAACAAGGAGTTTACCATCACCTCAACCATTCAAAAAACTTATTCATCTTGTCAATCTTTCACTTAAGTTAAAATCTCAATGTGAGAACTGCGTATTATGTAGCAACTGAACTCAATGCTTTATTGATTTAATTGTAAACTTGTCATTACTATTTTTTACTTATCTATTATTAAACATTCTAGTTAATGCAAACACTTGCAATTATCTTGCTGTAAATAACCATAACATTTTATTGTAAATAGCATGTTTATCTAGGCTAGCCTTTTTAGGAGTGACAGTTAAAAATATATTTGATTAGTATTGCTTTAGTGTCCCCAACGAGTAGGAATTTTCTTTGCCCTTGGCTAGATTGTTTTGACATGTTAATAAACTTATGTGTGTATATAATTATGTATGTATGTCAAAGGCTTTGTAAAAATATCTAGAAAAGAAAACAAATGAAAAATTAAACTGCCTGGACAAAAGAGAAAAAGTTAATTTATGAGTATCAAGGAGGACTCAACGTTTGCAGTAAAATAATGGACCCCCATTTCAGAAAAGGGGGCTTAAACTTTAAGTTTATACCTGCTGCACTGAAGACGCAGTTGCTTGACTTGGTGTTGATGATGGTTTTGCCTACAGAAATGCAAAACACAAGCCTTATTAACTTAATAAATTATAGTTAATTTTTTTAAAACTATTTTAAAGCCACAATTTCACAAAAATTTAGTATGAATTCATGCCTTACTCTATCATGCCCAGCCTTTTTTCAATGAAGGGCAAGTAGGCTGCCATCATAGCTTCTCCTAGTTTGCCATGATTTGATTTTTCCATTCTTTAGTATGTTGTCTCTACTTCAAAACCATGTTGGGCAGCCTTCGAGGCTATTTAGTCACCATTTAGATGAGAGAGACAAACTGTTGACACACAAATTTTTCTAACTCCTTGAGCAGTTTTCAGCATTGACAATGCAAAAACAACCATCCCAAGCTAAAACCATGTGCAAAGTTTTGGCACACAAATTTTTTAACAGCAGCCTCAAGACTAAATTTAGGCCCAGACCACTTTAAAAGAACCAAATTATACAAGGTGGCATAATGTTGAACAAGTCTTGTTTGAACTTGGTTTATTAGCATTGGTCAGTTACTGTATCTTTAAGTTATTTTCTCCCTGAAAAATTTTCAACAAATTTTAAAAGCAGATATTCTACAAAAACGGCACAGTGGCAATCTCAAAAAAGGGCAGGCAAGGTCTTGCTGTGAAATTTGAATTTTTCAAGGGCACTGCAGACTTCTCAAGGAGAAAAACCAGAGGCCTGCAGTGCTTTGCATGCCTTAGCAAAGCTGACATGTGGAGTAGAAAAAAACACTATTGCAAAGTCACTATTAACATTCTCTTGATTTATTCAATAATTGTACACAAGTCAGATAAAATTTATGCAATCTTAAGAACAAGATTTTCACAGAGCATCTTTTAAAATACAAAAAGGTGTGCACTGTAACTGATGACATCTTTGTTTTGCATTATTTGGGCATTTATTTTTTTGGCATGTAATGCATTGCATGCCTCATAAATATTAGGTGGCCAATGCTAACACAAAATGACACCAGCTCCTAAATTTGAGCAACTGATTAGCTAGGAGTTGTTGTTTGTAATAAAACAATGATCGAATGAAGCTTATGCCAACTACAACCAGCCTCACACTGGTCACATTTAAATGGTAAACAACTTTTTGGCTGTTTGTCAGGGCAGGTTTCTCTGAGGCAATTCAAACTGAAGTGAAGGTGATTTCAATAGTTGGCAATTTTTCTCGCTGTCTTCTCAAGATCTCTGGCCAAAATAAGGCTATCCCGCCCAAAATTGGAGTCGAGAAAACGGTGAATGTTAGACATCCAGTTGAATGTACAGATAAATAAATAAAATAAAACTATTACTGGACATTGATTCTGAAAACTTAGCGACGTTTCGCCTAGAACCACTAGGCTTCTTCATGCACGATTGTTGGTGGAGGCCGAGATGCATGATGGGACACCATGCAAAGCAGTGTCCCAAGAGTGTGACAAACGAAACCTCAGAGGAAAACAAAGGAAAACTGCACGCTGGTTTTTGAGGAAAGCAAGTTTGGTGCTTGACTGTGTTAGCTGATCGTGGATTTTTAAAAGGCAACACCATGCGTATGACTTGCAGTTTTTCACTTGTTGCAGGTTCTGTCTGAAGATCATCTAAGAATTTTAGCTCAACTAGCATTGTTTTTGTAACATATTCTTTTGAAAATTCAAGTGAGGATAGAGGCTAGTTGTGCTAAACAAAAAAATTTTTTCTAAATAGCAGCCATCTATGCATAAGGTATTTGGCAGGAGCAGTTGGCATCATGGCAAACTGCCACATTGCTTCTTAAACTTGAACCTATGCTGCACTAAGCTTCATCCATTGTTGAGTTGCTAGAAGTATCAACCATGCAAACACATTCACAGAGAGACCAGATAAAGTTAACTTTGAAGGATTTTAAAGCATTCAGGACCAAGTTTTGTGTGGCCTGCATAAGGAAAGAGTACTAGATTGATGCTGAAGCCCATTTGCTATTCTTCAAACCAAATACCACAGAAAATAATTGTTGTTTTTGAGCATGCAATAATTATTGTCTGAGTATAAACGACATCAGTTTCTTCAGGTCCATGTTTCACTAAGAAATGACGAACATATCTGATATAGTTGAGTTGGAGCTTTTCCCATTGACAGCTGCTGACTTATCAATCAAATAGTTAACTTGACATGGGACAACTTCACAGAGTATGCCAAAAATTAATTTTCATTTTAAAGTAGATTGGCCCTGGTTTACCTGGAACATGTATTTGTTGGGCATAATCAAACATATAATGCAGTGTGCCGATAAAGGAACAAGCATTGGGATTTTCAATGAAATCTGTTTCTTCTTCAATAAGCTTAAAAAGTGAAGCCACATCAGAACACTTGCTCTCGTTCAGCTTGAGCACATTTCAAATGCTCCTGTTGACATTTGATGATGAGGGATTTTTCTTTAATGTTCCTCAATTGTGACATTGAATTTCTGTTGTGTTTTGCTGGCACACAAAGCAGAGCTCTGTCATTGGATTTGAAACAACATTTGGAAAAATTTGTCACAGCCTGGTAAATTTTCTATTATAACTGCTTGCGTGTGCACAACTTCGCATGATGAATAATGATGAACTGCCACAGCATGATGAAGAGGATGTGACTAGAATACAGTCAAACCCCTTTTGGCTCTAAGCCCGACACCTTCATGACTGAGCTTAACTGTCCTTCTTAGAGAGGTGTCCATCCTACAGACTTAAAACACAGTAAATGACTGAGAAAACCGTGATGTTCATCTTATCTAGGTGTTTGTCTTGAGGGGTTTCACTGTAGCTGGTTGAACAGACTACATTGCAAATTCACCTTTTAAAACAGTGATACAGAATGTTTGCTATCAGGGTCAACAAGTAATCACAGAGCCCAATCTCAAACATGGCCTCATCTCAAACAAGTGCACCACCCTACCCACCACTGCAACCTGCATTTGAACATATATATATCATGTATATGTAAAATTTTTCAGTGTATCTTTGCTGACTTTTTCCACTATAAAGGGATGAGCTACCTAGTTGCAATAGACAAACTTTACTTCAAATGGCCATTTCTTAAAAATGCTTGTGGAGGCTCTACTGGGTAAATTATTTCCCTGTTACACACCTTCAACTGACAAACAATGCCATATGAGCGAGCCACAGATCAGTCCTGAATTCAAAGCCCATATAGCAAACCAAACTGTTGCTTATCATCAATAACATTACCACATTCAAACTACCCAGCTAAGTGCAAAGACCATCACAAAACTTAATGAAAAATAATAACACTGGAACCCATGTAGCGACCTCAACATGGATGCGCTTCGATTTGCCTGAAACACTCAATTCTCCCATTGGCTATGAAGAGATAGTAGGGATAACGTAGGGAGAGTAGCCTGCTTCACAAAATTACATTGCTTTTGCTCTAGACCCTTTAACTAACATTATACAACAAGGTCTTTCAAGAATCTTTCCCCGTAAGTCATGGGGGTTAGGGGGTTACATTGCTTTTGCTCTAGACCCTTTAACTAATGACAATAAGAACATTATACAACAAGGTCTTTCGAGAATGCCAATACTCGCTGATTCATGGAACAAAATGAAGTTCTCAAACTTTTATCTAATCTTTCCCCGTAAGTCATGGGGGTTAGGGGGTTACATTGCTTTTGCTCTAGACCCTTTAACTAATGACAATAAGA
>JAOBAT010063051.1:0-10132 GCA_026413305.1 Hydrozoanthus tunicans | reverse complement strand
TTTATCTAATCTTTCCCCGTAAGTCATGGGGGTTAGGGGGTTACATTGCTTTTGCTCTAGACCCTTTAACTAATGACCATAAGAACATTATACAACAAGGTCTTTCAAGAATGCCAATACTCGCTGATTCATGGAACAAAATGAAGTTCTCAAACTTTTATCTAATCTTTCCCCATAAGTCATGGGGGTTAGGGGGTTACATTGCTTTTGCTCTAGACCCTTTAACTAATGACCATAAGAACATTATAAACAAGGTCTTTTGAGAATGCCAATACATGCTGATTCATGGAACAAAATGAAGTTCTCAAACTTTTATCAAGTCTTTCCCTGTCAGTCATGGAGGTTTGGAACAGAAGTAGTTAAACCCTATTAATTCTTTACACTTAGACAACTCACCTTTGTTACCATGACAACTACAAAACTTTTCTCATCTATTTTGTATTCTTTTAAAGGTAAATCATCATTTAGTATTTTTCCTAGGAGAAAGAATTGAAAGCAGAAACATATTAACTACTTCATAATTATATACAGTTGTCAAGGTTATAAAACATTAAGCTGGAATCAACAGAAAGTTTGAGACTGAGAACACACCAGCATATATAAGTTTCATCCCCTCAGAGGGATAGCCATCCTTTCCCTTGTCATTTTCCAGTTTCTTTTTCAATGCTGCAACCTGTAAAATAAGAGATTGCCAACATTACTCACTCAACAGATGCCCAAACTGTAGGTAGTGATTCCATTGACAATTCAAGTTTAAAAGACAATTCTTAATCTAACCACCCATGAGAATCAACCTTGCCATGTGTATGTACTGTACAAGCTGTAAATGTAACCATGCTTGGCTTACACCGAACAAAGTATGAATAGAAAAATTCTTGGCTTGGCTTACAACTGTGTTCTTAAGTTGGTCTATTTGATAATCTTTCTGTTAGATGCAGTGTTTTTAAATGATCAAAGCAGTGAGCTAATTGCAAATAAACTGACAACATTTGAATATCTCCAAAACCATATTTATTCTTTGTTGAAAAATTGCAAATTAAATCAACATTCAGACTTCTCAAAGCTGGCTGGCTGAGAGCCAAATGAGCCACCTCTTTCAGTCATTTAGAAGCCTCTAAAAGTTGCAAAGCTTCTTCCACCTAGCACAGAAGAAAATTAACCTTTACCCAAGAGTCTTAGCTTCCACATGTTAAACAAGAAATATCATGGTTCTGTTGAAGAAGTCAGTTCTAGGTTATGAAATCCAACACAAATTAAAGCACTGTTTGTTGCATTTGGTTACTTTTGGGGACAATGCAATCTAAGGTTTATAAGCTGCTGCCTGCCTCAGGAACCTTTACTAGTATAGCAGGGTTACAAGTTAGTCTTGCTCATTTGGAGTCAAGTCGCTTACATTGAAGCTTTAACCTTCTCCTGCAGGTCATTTTAGAACCCTTACATTTCTTACATTGCAATGATATTGAGTAGCATTTATAAGACAAAACTTTAACAGCTCCTCATCTTACAGAAACAAGTAATTCATGCAATCATATTCTCAGATCGTTAGATTGTTGGTATTTCAAAAGCTAGAAATACAGAACATTTTCGGTCTGATCCTGACAAACAGAATCTTATATGTTATTTTAAATTTCTTGGTAGCACAACAGTTCCTAAAATTATATGAAACTGCTAGCAAAGAATAGTTCTTCTTCAAACTGTAGCTTTCAGCTTCCATTGCCTCAGAATAGCTCAATGACATGCCATGGTTTTTTTAAGCAGCTACAGAAATCATAACATAGAGTAGTTCAAACAAGCTAGTAAAATCCAAAAAGTATCATCAAAATAATAAAAATTATGTTAAGTTGCTTATTTACAATTTTAAAATGACAGCTCCCAAATAATTTATTTGAAATAGTCGTGAGGAATAGCTTTTCTTCAAATTGTAGCTTTCAGATTCTGTTACCTCAGAGGAGCTCAATTTCATCTTTAACAACAACAATTTGTTTGGTGTATCCACCTCCACAGTTTTGGGTTTTGATTTGAAGAAATGCTCAATAACACAGTCAACCAATTTTCCATTAGCATTCCATATTACACCAGTGTTAAGAAAACTAAATTGGCTTCCAGTTTTCAGTTTCAGTTTAATAGTGCCAAATAGTAGACTAATCCAGACACGGGTGATCAGCGGGTATTAGATTACAATAAGTGACCTAAAACGGTCTACAGTCTTTAATTCGACAGCCATTGATGATAAGTTATTCCATACTGGAATTGTTCTTACAAAAAAAGAATAATTCCAGTATGGTATAATTCATCATCAATGGCCGTTGAAACAAAGTCTGTAGACAAAAAGTAGACTAATCCAGGCACTACTCCAGTTGCCAAACAGCTTGTGCTAGGGGATGCTGTAATGACTTTTAAATACTTGAACAACATACATGTAGTTCCTCAAAACCTGTCCTCAATGTCTTATAAAAGATCTTCTGTACACAAGTATAATACCAGTAACTGTCAAAAGTTAGAGATCTGCTGTTGCTCAGAACCCATTCAAATACTGGTCAGTATCTCTATGGAACTCTTTACCAGAACAACTTACACAGTCAAAATTGATACAAAGTTTTAAATCTCTACTTAAAGCATGTCTCTCAACTGATAGTTAACATTAAAACTTTTTTACTATAATTTTATATCTATTTGTAATCATATTTTAAGGATAATAAAACATTTATAATCTAGATGGAAGAAATATTGTAAATTAGGCTTAAAAGCCCTGTTGAGGAAGGTTTAATACAAGTATGTATGTACATATGTATTGAATGTTAAAGCATGCCAAGTTTTTTCCCTGGATAAAAAACTATATTGACAGTCTGTCAGACTGACCACAAAACTCACAAGATGTCGGCAGCTGCACAATTGCATTGAGAATAAATTTACCTGCTTCGCTAATCGCAGGTAGTCTCTGATGCAATATTGTTCTGTAATTAATTTTAATAAAAGATTTGTTGTTTTTGTTGTTGTTATTAAATTAATTTGTGGCTCCAGGGGGAAAACTTGTTTACAAATGCCATGTTATCAAAGCAGCTACTGGAATCATAACATAGGGTAGTTCAAACAAGCTAGTAAAATGCAAAACATTCAAAACAATTAAAATAATTTTATATGTTAAGTTGCTTCTTTCAAAGCTCCAACAACTGGAAATGTAGTAAAACTACCTATCACAAGCACCCCCCTGGAAAGTTTACACTATGATGCCTCAGTCATACTTGTTTTCCCTATTTATCACAATACTGCAAAAGAAGGTTACTGGCTACTTCCATTTCTAGAACTTGTAGCCAGCTGGCTGACACAAAATTAGTGGAATTCCTTGCAACTGATTAACAAATACAGTAGTTATTGTTTCTAATAAAAATAACCATTGAGTTTTGCAAGATTTTACAGAGAACACTGAACTATTTTTGTGATCATTCATTAATTATTGCTTGCATTGTTTTCTGAAAAATTATTGTGCCCATAGCATCTCCCTTATTCCCCGGACCCTTTCCTCTTCCTCCCCATTCTTTTTGCTTTTTTTGTTTTCCATAATTATTTTTAAGGGAATGCATTCAATCCTATTTGAACCTTGTTTGGGCCTGTATGACTATTAAAATCCAGCAATGTACATAATCATTTTATCCGCCTGGGCAAGTTATACTCTCCTAAGATATTGAACATTTAAGTCCCTATCAAACTTATTTTTTTAAGTTCCAGAAGAAAAGAACCCTTTAATATTAGTAATTTTCGAAAATAAAACCTTTCTTGCCATTCATGTTAAAGTTTTTAGACCTGAAGCATGCAATGATGACATAGCAGGAGGCATATGACATAGCACGAGGTATGAAGCAGAGACAATCTTTTTTATCTCAAAAAATTCAATTCTGCCTACAATAGTCACATTGTTATAACTTTAATCAATGAATAATTATTCCATTTAAAGTGTTCGAAATAAAAGTTTTTTAACAGAAACAAATATTTTTAATCAAAAACCACATAACTCACTGCTGCTACATTACAGGTTACCAGTCCCCAGCCTGCTCGGGCAAAATTTACACTCCGATCTTTTTTTGACTAAAAAGCATACTTAGACGTGGAAATTTTCTTTGGTTATTTGAATTCTGAGTTCACAGATGACAACAGTTTTAATCCAAAAAATAAAAAATAAGCTTGATAGGGACTTTAACTTTAAGTAAATGTTATACTTGAGCAAATATAAATTTGTATTTAAGACATTCAGTACCACCCAGCTGTACTTCATTACTGACATTTGCAGATATTTTCACCCTATATTATCTTTACACCCTATGGGTGATACTATTGACTTTTATACACTATTAACTTTTCAGGATATTTCATGTATTGTCCACCCCATACTACAATTTTGCCCAGTATGCTTATTCAGGAGTTGATAGTATGGTAAAATTGAACTAAGAATTAAGTCTATAATTGTAGCTTTTTAGAAGAGTATATCCAATCTGTATTGATTACACATTATAAATGTATCTAAAACTTGCTCTCTGGCGACCAAGTTATAATTTCCAAAATTAATTTCGGGTCATATGAGCCAGGAACAATGCTCAAAATGCTCAATGAAAAATGCAAATGTTGTCTTGTTCATCAAGCCTACTGTAACATACAAACACAATTTTCATCCGCCCAATAATGTTCGTGCAATATTAATGGACAAAATGCATCACCTGGGCCTAAAATTGGAATTAGGTTTTCAGCGAATATACCTCTTCCAATTTGATAACTGCCCAGCAATTTTGTTGGCCATTTTTAATTTAAACAACATATTACATTATTTCTCAAACTTTTTAACAGATTTAAGTTCTGACAATGAAGATTTTTTTAAAATGCTTGGTTTCAAAGGGAGTGTCATCCAGTGCAACAAAGTGTGCCATAAATGTGTTTGAAGGAAAAAAAAGCTGGGACTCAGCTTTTGCTTAACAACAGTTCCAACAACAAGCTTAACAAGACCTATCAAGTCTCTAAAGCTCTTTAACAAACCATAGGCTTAAAACTGAAAGTTTACATTCCATCCAACTCAATTAGTGTGGAGAAGACAGAAACCTTAATCTCCACAAATGTACACAAAGTTTTTTTGAAGAAAAAATTATTGGGAGGGTGAGAAAACAAACAAAACCCTTTTTGGCTCACTGGTACAAATATTGGAGAATTTAATGTCCTTAGTTGATAAATTGTCCTCAAAATTTCTCAGATGGCTGAGAAGCAAAGCTTCGAGGGCAACTGAGAAATTTTATTGGGCAATATATCAGCTATGGACATTACCCTCCAACATACCAGCCCAGCTTTGCTTCTCTGCCAACTGTTCATTTTCCAGGCAATCTATCAGCTGTAGACATAATCCATAATACCAGCGCCGAAAGAGTATATTTACTAAATAGCATAAAATTTTGCCAAGGTATTGGTAATTATTCAATTTGCTTTACTGTGCTCAGAAAAACAAGCTAGACTAGTAACCATTTCAGTAAACACTTCAACATTAAAACCATGATGTACATCTAGACAAGTAGTTTCAATATATATCTGGCACTTAAATGACATAAGTCGATATGAAAATTTATGACATCACATAACACTGTGGCTCAAGAACTCTTATGAGTATAGGAGTTAATATTCTGACTCAAGGCTTTGACACATAACTCCAACAACGAAAGATTTTCATTTACTTAATTAATCAATGTTACTTTAGTTTACTTACATCTTAAGACTTCAGATAGTTTTCCATTCATTTAACTACTTTTCTTCATTTGCCTTAACATACTCCTTCACATAAACCTTGCTTTAAACGTCTGTTGTTTCATCTTACGAAACATTACCACTCTCAAACTCCCGATTGAGGACCACATGGCATAGAATTTCAACCATCATTGGCTTATTAAGACCGACGCAGTTGATAGAAAAACTACTAAAAAAGTAGCATCAAATCATCTTTATCTTTCAGCTATTTAATCATCTTCCCAATTCAGGATTGCAAAAAGAAAATCTACAATTTATAAAAATCAATGTATAGAATTTTGCTTTTAAGAGCCTCTAAGATCAGACGACCGTAGCTCAAAAAGCAGAATTATATCAACACAAATTACTTATATGGTTCGCAGAACTCTGCCATCTCTATTATCCAGAATACCTGCATGCAACGCGAGGCTTATTCACAAAATTTTTTCATTGTGTAGTAATTCAAAGTTTTGAAAATGGCTGATCTCTTTCTAAATGAAAACTGAATACTGCTTACCGTTTCACTTTCATCAATTTCAAGCTTGAAGGTTTGCTGTTGTAAGGTCTTAAACGTTATGATCATCTTGCCCGATGGTTTTACTAGGGCAACAGCTTGCACACACAATATAAAACCTCTTTACTAGTCTAAAGAGTATTTGTAACAAAACCTTTCTTTCAAAATTAAACTCAGCAATTTTTCTCTTCGAAGAAAACGTACGCCATTGGCGCCTGCCTCAGTACTCTGAGCTGACGTCATTCAACTTGCAAGACGCATGCTCATTAGAAAAAGGTCGTTACCACTGACCTGGTCAAGCACGTGGGTACAGGAAACAATTTCATTTTTGAACTCAGTGTATGTATATATTGAAATTTTCGATCCCGGACTTTTTATTTTGCTTGTAATTTTGGTATCAAAATATTGAGTTCTTCAACAGAGTACAAAAGAATCTCAGTTGAGGCGAATTTTGGAAATCGAAAGAGAGTTTTAGTTTATTCTGAAAAAATCTGATCTTGAAACTAGTTATAATGAACGGCTGCAAAACTGAAAGACAAGAGATGGAGCGACGACAAACACAGTCTTTATGAGAAAAAATAGAATTGCGACAACAACTCCTAAAAACCAGACAAAATTACCATCAATATGCCGGGCGCTCAATTTGCCAATAACTAACTGAAGGCAGGCATTAGCCGGCTATCACTACTAATGATGAAAAGCCTCGATCAAATAACAAATGATTCACGATTCTTTTTGACTTTTGGTTTAATTTATTTTCAAAATATTAAAACATTGAAGTAATGCGTGTAATATAATAACAAAAATAGTCCGCGAGCACTTCCTTCGGATAGGAACTGTGAAAACACAGTAGCTTGTTGCCATTGCCAACCAAAAACAGCTGCAACTTTTGAATGATAACATTCCAAACCCGATTGGATATCGCATCGTATGTTGTCAAACTGACCGCACAAAAGGACAAAACAAGCTTTCTAAAGACAGATTCAGTTTCTATGCGGATCTTTTTTATGATCTCACACGGTGGCTGTAGTTTTCAAAAGGCTATAAGCTGAAGGGGAATATTCAACCACACTATAGTGAGACAACACTTTTTGAATGCCAAAAAATGAGTTTGTTTCATAGGAGTTTACGCGAAGGCAGCGCAAAAGAGCTGGAAAATACCCATTTCATAACTACAAGCTCTAACAAATACACAAATACAATCACCGCCCATAAAGAATATACAGGCGAGGACGTTGAGAACGCACGTTCGTGGAAGACAGATGTTTTTCAAAAGCACCATATAGAAGAGATAATGAATGAGATTTTGGAGATGTATCTTGCTTGCCAAGCGTACTGTGCTCCCGTTTGCAAAGAGTTGTGTCTTACCATGGCAGAAGAGATTAAGCTTCGTGTTAAAGAACTGCACAAAAACAGGTTTAGAATAATCTGTAACGTCTGTATAGGTGAAAGTAATGGACAGGGTTTCCTGATGGCCAGCCGTTTTTTGTGGGATGAGTCTTGCGATAACTTTTCAACTGCGACGTACAAAAATCAATCCCTTTTCGCCGTAGCAACTGCTTTTGGAGTGCAAAAAGATTAACTGCGGTTCTTCATTTTTTTTTCAGCAGCGAAAACTTATTGTTATCTTCTCTCACTTTTGAAGATTTACAACTTGAAGCCTTGAATCGGAGAACGTAGCTCACGACGAACCGAATGACTCATAGCACAACACAACATCCAGTACCCAGAAAATGACACATGATGTTATATAACTGATAACAGAATTGACAAAAGCGTTCGTTTCACATATCATATACTTGAAAAGATGTATCCCTGGTAACTAAACGCGATTATTTTGTTATTTTCTGCTGATAATAGTTGGGGGTTAAAATGTCCAAAATACAGCTGGAAGAGAAATAATGAAATAGCAAACGAGAACCTAAAATTTAGTTTTCACTGAATACCACTCTCTAAGAGTCTGAATATTCATACACACTCGCCAAGCTTTTTACATGTCTAAAATCTTGCAAAGCCAAAGGAGTTTGGAGGAGGGGGGGAGGTTGGGGGGGGGGATGAAAGAAATCCCTCCATGACGCTAGATGGAATATTTGTTTGTAAGTTTTTTGCAAGGTTACAGTAAACTTTTGGAACTGCATCGGCTTACACCCTATTTATGCTTTCAATATCAGTTTTACAATATCCGTGTTAATACTAGCTCTGTTCCGTGCGCGGAGTGTACATAAATTATTACTCAAAAGTCTGTTTAGTCAAGCATGCAGGGGACTTGAAGTTTGTCAAGACAGTGCTTACTCAAAAAAAGGGAAATATAAGTTTCAAAGTTAACTTGTCAAAAGGCGTGATGAGTAGTTTAGTGCTTTAACTCGACATTTTTAAAGCACTAGGTCTAGAAGCGACGTGGATAAATAGTCGCCACTGAATCTTGCTCTCGGTTGGCTTCCCTCTGTTCTTCAACTAGAGCTTGTCGTCACTGCTTACTATGGCGGAAAAGATTTCGTTACATCACAGGCCGAGAGCCAATGCTATCCACGCAAAGACAGCAATAGTTGCTGCGCTACACAGGAATAAGCCAAAACTGAAGAGATCACTAACCACAGATGCATCGTTCGGAAGTAGCGACGAGAACAACACTGTGCGTGTGTTAATCAATACAGAAGCCTGGCAAGCTCAGGAGAACCACAATCGTTGTAATATCACAATTATGTTTTCACCACGTCTGCAAGCAAATACGTGGGATTCAGGTGACGTTCAAGTGATACCGTGTTCGGCACAAGTCACGGCGGATGAACCAATTATCAACAAAACTACCGAGAGAAAAATCACTGGCTTTCAAGGCAACGATGCACGGACTGATGAAGTAAACGAAAGGAGGCAAGTTAGTAGTTTATTTAGCGCACGGATAAAAGAGATAATTGTCAATATTCTTGCAGCACATCTTGATAACTTGGTTGAATACAGTCCGAGGATGTGTGGCGAGAAATGTCGACTTATCAGTCAAATGATCGAGAAAAGTGTGAAATCCTTATCTCGTTCGCATTGCAAAGTGATAGCTTTGGTTTTCATCGGTGCAATTCGTGACCACGGCATTGAAGTAGCTAGCCAGTGTTGCTGGAGTCCAAACAGAGACCATTTTACAATGGCCACATACAAAAACGACTGCTTATATGCGTCAGGCATCGTCTTTGCAACTGTTTATGAGGATTGAAGTTGAGTCGAATTTTGCTTTATATATGGTCTCTATAATGGCTCGGAGGAAGTTAAAGCGAAACGATGTTTGAATGGATAGTACGTTACCATTTATTTGCAACAACTATACTGTCGCCAATTTACAAGTTAAAACAATCTACATTGATCGAGCTATGGCATTCTAATTTTAAACGTAACCTTTAATAA
Source organism: Hydrozoanthus tunicans (assembly GCA_026413305.1). NCBI lineage: Eukaryota > Metazoa > Cnidaria > Anthozoa > Zoantharia > Hydrozoanthidae > Hydrozoanthus > Hydrozoanthus tunicans. The sequence continues at coordinate 471 of JAOBAT010063051.1, read as the reverse complement.
CTTACTGGAGAGTCTGGCGGATAAGGATAAATTCTGAAGATACAACCGAATTAGGGAGGAATTTTTTTCTTGAACGATCCACGAGTAGTGTCGGAGTAAAGCGTTAGTAACATCGTGAAGGTTATAACATTTGTTAGAAGGTTACAAAGAACTTCATTGCCGTGCCGTAAATAGAATTTTTCGAGGTTAAGTATTTACGCATGTGACTAATTACTGAACTAATAAAGCGGTCCTTGTTGGTCCCTTGGGAACGAGAATCTGTAGCATCTTTATATTGTTGTGTAAAGGATTAAGAACTGATAATTGCAGCACAAAGGAAAACTGAGAGTTCTACATCTGAACCGTAAGAAAACCTCGATGAAAGTGTGAAACTTAAGAATAAATACCAGCATCGCGGTCAAACATTCACCGGCAACAGTCGAAAAATCAATTCGGCTCATATTCTCATGGTAGGTAGACCTATATGAGAAA
>JAOBAT010063040.1:0-24574 GCA_026413305.1 Hydrozoanthus tunicans | reverse complement strand
ACTATTTTATCAATCTACCAATGACCTATACTTTTTATGTAAGGCGTATTCATGCAAAACACTCCTTGATCCATCTACAAATGACCTATACTTTTTATGTTAGGCGTATTCATGCAAAACACTCCTTGATCCATCTATAAATGACCTATACTTCTTATGTAAGGCGTCTTCATGCAAAACACTATTTTATCCATCGATCGACAAATGACCTATACTTCTTATGTAAGGCGTATCAATGCAAAACACTATTTTATCCATGTACGAATGACCTATACTTTTTATGTAAGGCGTATTCATGCAAAACACTCCTTGATCCATCTACAAATGACCTATAGTTCTCATATAAGGCGTATTCATGCAAAACACTATTCTATCCATCGACAAATGACCTATACTTCTTAAGTAAGGCGTATCAATGCAAAACACTATTTTATCCACCTACCCCTGATTATATACTTCTTGTTTAAGGTGTATTTATGCAAAACATTATATTATCTATCTACAAATGACCTATACTTTTTATGTAAGGCCTAACCATGCAAAACACTATTTTATCTATCTACCCATGACCTATATTTCTTGTTTAAGGCATATTCTTGCAAAACATTATATTATCTATCTACAAATGACCTATACCTCATATGTAAGGCATAACCATGAAAAACACTATTTTATCTCTCTACCCAAGACCTCTACTTCTTATGTAAGGCGTATCAATGCAAAACACTATTTTATCTCTCTATACCCAGGACCTCTATTCTTATGTAAGGTGTATCAATGCAAAACACTATTTTATCTATCTACCCCTGACATAATCTTCTTATTTAAGACATATTCATGCAAAACATTATATTATCTATCTACAAGTGACCTATACTTCTTATGTAAGGCCTAACCATGCAAAACACTATTTTATCTCTCTACCCCAGACCTCTACTTCTTATTTAAGGCGTATTCATGCAAAACACTATTTTTTCCATCTACCCATGACCTATACTTTTTATGTAAGGCGTATCAATGCAAAACATTATTTTATCCATTTTCCCCTGATCTATACTTCTTACATAAGGCGTATTCATGCAAAACATTATATTATCTATCTACAAATGACCTATACTTTTTATGTAAGGCCTATAACCATGCAGAACACTATTTTATCTCTCTACCAAAGACCACTACTTCTTACGTAAGGTGTATTCATGAAAAACACTACTTTATCCATTTACCCCTGACCTATACTTCTTATTTAAGGCGCATTCATGCAAAACATTATAATATTTATCTATAAATGACCTTTACTTCTTATGTAAGTCCTAACCATGCAAAACACTATTTTATATATCTACCCATGACCTATACTTCTTATGTAAGGCGTATCAACAAAAAACACTATTTCATCCATTTACCCTTGACCTATACTTCTTATTTATGGCATATTCATGCAAAACATTTTATTATTTATCTACAAATGACCTATACTTCTTATGTAAGGCCTAACCATGCAAAACACTATTTCATCTTCCTACCCAAGACCACTACTTCTTACGTAAGGTGTATTCATGAAAAACACTACTTTATCCATTTACCCCTGACCTATACTTCTTATTTAAGGCGCATTCATGCAAAACATTATAATATTTATCTATAAATGACCTTTACTTCTTATGTAAGTCCTAACCATGCAAAACACTATTTTATATATCTACCCATGACCTATACTTCTTATGTAAGGCGTATCAACAAAAAACACTATTTCATCCATTTACCCTTGACCTATACTTCTTATTTATGGCATATTCATGCAAAACATTTTATTATTTATCTACAAATGACCTATACTTCTTATGTAAGGCCTAACCATGCAAAACACTATTTCATCTTCCTACCCAAGACCTGTACTTTTTATGTAAGGCGTGTTCATGCAAAACACTATTTAACCATCTACCCATTATTAATTGACCTATACTTCTTATGTAAGGCATATCAATGCAAAACACTATTTGATCCATCCTCCCATTTAACTGACCAATACTTCTTATTTAAGGCCTATTCATGCAAAACACTATTTTATCCATCTACCCATGACCTATATTTCTTATGTAGGGTGTATTCATGCATCACACTATTTTATCTGTCTACCCATGACCTGAACTTATTATGTAAGGCGTATCAATGCAAAACACTATTTTATCAATCTACCTATGTCAATGACCTATACTTCTTATGTAGGGCGTATTCATGCAAAACACTATTTGATTCATCCGCCCAAGACCTCTACTTGTTTTGTAAGGCGTCACAATGCAAAACATTGCTTTACCATTTACACAAGACCTGTATTTCTTATGCAAGACGAATCTTTCCTAGGCTCGGTATTTTCGTTTAAACAAAAGTTATTTACTATGTTGTGATTATCCTTGGAGGGATGTAAGGCATTTGCACGAGAGGTATTTGCCTTAGATAATGCGTATTCTATATCGATTTAGAAAAAAGCCTGTTCCTCTTTTGTAAGGCGTTTTCGTTCAAGACAAGATATTTGCCATTTATTAAGTAATTTAGTAAGCTGACTCTATTTAGACGCAATGTTGTCCCTCTACTTCTTATGTGTTATCCACAGAAAAGCTGTACTTCTTATGTAAACTGTAATCATGCTAGGCGCGGTATATATAATCCATTCACACAAGAAACTGTACTTCTTATGAAAAGCGTATTCATCCTAGGCGCGGTCTTTTTTATCCTGTTCGTCTAATCAAGGCGCATTGATCATAGGCGAAATTTCTGCTAGATTCAATACTGTACAATTTTTGGAGAAATATATTCGTCTTAAATAGAAGTACTCATCCTAGGTGCGATCTTAAGTGTTTATACAAGAACTAGTCGTCTTTAATGCAAGGCACGCTTTCTACTAGACACTATAATCTATATGTTTTCAAGAAGGTTTCGTCTTAGTTAAGCTGATTCATGCTAGGCGCACAAAGATGAGAGAAGGTGATCTTTCGCCTGTGTACTATATAAATTTCTAGTACGTATTACAATGTGTACGATAGGGGGCAAGGGTAGTCGAACAGACAACTATTCCCCCGCTCTACAACGATTTTACCTTCCAGGCTGTCTTAGTTTGTGTTCCTCGTCTTGTTTTAGAAACCCGTTACTTCTTACCTGTTTAACAAAAAAGGAGTGTTAGTATAACGGTATTCAAGTTGTGACTGAAGACAAAGCTAAGATGATCAATTTGCCTTTGTAATATATAAATTGTTTAGCGAATGATCATTACAATGCGAAGGAGTAGCAAGTGGGATTGAGAAAACATTAGCCCAGTACTTTTTAATAGAGTTTACCTGCCAGGCCGTCTAGTCTTGTCTTGGAAATTCGAGCTTCTTACCTGTTTTACAAAAAAGGATTATCATATAGTTGAACGGTAACAACACAGCAATATATATACATATACTTTTCTGTATTTTGACTGATTTTTTACCTTTGATTTGTTTAATTAGACTACACATATAGAAGAAACGAACTCGTCAAGAATGTCACAGGCTGAGAGCCCGGGGGGGAGGGGGTACTTCGGGGTGAAAAGGGTAGGGATGACCGTCGGAAAAGTCCCCAAAATACCCTAAAAAATACCAGGAGTTAAAAATTTCCCCCCCTAAAAAATTCCTCTCGGTTTTTAGATTACCCTAAAAAATACCAATTGAAATCTGAAAATTTTCCCAGGATAGCTAGCGAGTCGGCGCTAGGGTTTCTAGTGTTCGCGTTGCGCCGAACGTGATATGCAGTAAATAAAAGCGCGGACGTAATTGGACGTTCGCCGAAGGACTTTTGTCTTAACTTCTTATGCAGTAGGCACATTTTGTAAAACACGGGACTGCTAGCAGTTCAATAGCTTCACGTTTTTAAACCCTAAAAATACCAGGCTGTTGGTTTAACACATGATTTCTTTTAACAATCCCTAAAAAATACCGGACTGGCAATTTTAACCCCTAAAAAATACGACGGTCATACCTACCATCCTAATATAGGGAGTACCCCCGGGGGGAGAGGGTTGAGGCTGAGAGTGTTCAGCGGTTGTTGCAATACGAGAAAGTAAAGAAACCAAGAAATGTTTTCTTTTAGGTATGTAGCACTAACGTACAGCCACAAGTCGACAGAACAACAAGACGATAACATTTCTTTTCCTTATATGCTTTTCAATCCTTTTTTAAAACAGGTTTTGCAAGAATTAAAATGAGCCGATGTAGCTGGCTTAATCAAACAAAATAAATTCTAAAAATCCTTCGACTGAATAAAAATCTATGTGCTCTGCACCATGTCTCTATACCGAGCAAATAATAACTCTATGCTGTCGTTATAACAGTTTTCTTAGGAGACAAAACTTCATATGACTATTTGAACAAAGTGGTCGGTATTGGACCATGTTTCAATGTTAAAACTAATAATTTAAAAACGTATTAGTTAGGAAGCAAAAAACGTCGAAAAAGCGAATAAATCGGTCGCACGACGAAAAAAGCGAAACTAAAATTGAGCAAGTATGTATATAGATGTTTCAACAAAACTTCCGGAAATAGTGAGACTTGAGAATTCACATAAAAGTTCAAATCATAAAAACAAGTATATATTTTCACACAAATAGGGGACTGAAAAACTTAAAATAGAATGAATAAAGTATGTGCTATTTGGTTTAACGGCATTTGAATGGGAAACGATTCAATAAAAGAGATTAGTCACAACTAGTGATTACGGCACCAAAATTACTCGTATAGTGGATCGTATAGTGAAGCACCACAAACAATTTGTCAAAATTGAAAAATAAAAAGATTACAGTTGGGCATTGTAGGCAATTTTGAACACGTGCTTGACGAATGGAGGGAGAAACTTTTCTTCAATCGTTTCTAAAGTGGATTTATGTTCAAAACTCAAGAACACTAGAAACTGTTTAAAACGGAAAACAAGCGTTTACTATGAAATGGGTTTTCAGCCTGCTGTTTGTCTCGCTCCATGCAATAAAATGAATGCCCGGGAGAAAAATTTAAAAGCCGCCTTCAACATTTTCAAGTCTGTTACTTTGCTATATTCGTACCGTAAGCTGCCCAACTCGACGGAGATTCCTCAAAGCTGTATTCAAAAACATCCCTGGCATCATTGAGCTCAACAGTTTCAAAAGCATTTTGATATGACAGGGGAGACTGATATTTTCTATCTGATAACAGGAGAAACTGACTCTTACCTGTTTGACTTGTGAAACGCTGGATGTGTGCTGTGTGACTGCAGCACATGCAGGCATTTTTTCAAAGCTCGTCCTTTGGAAAAGCGGCAACTTTCGAGCCATCTTAACGAAACAGTTAGTTCAAATTTGTGTGCTTGATTCTAGAAAGACCTGTCTTCGGAAACCAACTTCAAATGTGGCTTCCTTTCAGTCGTCAAGTTCGGACTGATCTTGCATAAATTTAAACACAGTTTTCTATAAAATAATGTGTGAAATTGCACGTGTATCGATCTCTTTGTACCCCTGGGACGTAGTCCGCACCTCTACGTGTGAATAAGTTTCAAGTTCAAGTTTCAAGTTTATTTCAGATATGTTGACATACATACTGATTCATAATTACACGCTCCCGCCCCACAAATAGCAAAGCTAATCGAGGCGGGATTGTGTTTTTTTAAAGAAAGAAAAATATAAAGGAAATACAAATTAAATTAGAGTAATGATAAACAATGCAGGTCACAAGGGTAGAAAATGGTAACAACTTTTACAGGCTTAGGATTACATAAAGAAAACAATATAACTAGTTACGTAAAGAAAACAATATAACTAATTACAAAACATAAAACTTGCGTATTATTTATGAAGTCCAATCAAGCTCAAAAATAAGATAAAAAGTCGATAAATGAAGAACTTTTCGGATGCTGGCGTTTCGAACTTTTAGCCCCTCGTTACAGTAAATTAAATAACAAATCTTCGCATTTTTTAGTTTAATTAGTTTTGCTTTATCACCAGCCGTACGTACGACGAGTGTATTGAAAAAGTGCAAGGAGTCATAAGTCGGTTTATTTCTGGACCCACCCGTCTTGCACGCCGATAGAGTTTGTCATGCAATAACCTCAATCGGTTCTTTGCTTTCCGTTAAGCAGCAAAGAGACCATACATACGCGATGCGTTCGCCGCGTTTTACGGTGTTACGCACAGACGTCTGTCGTTTAACGAGCTGTTGATGCAACATGGTTTGTCAATGCTTAGCTAGCCGAGGTGTCCGAGTTTAAGATTTGTGTGCTCTATTTTTCTTTACTTTCGATTCAAATAAAATAACTTTTCTAAACTTGTCAAGGCACGTTGGCAGGAATGGTTGGGAAACGCAAGCGTCCGGACTCCAGTTTCGTTCGTTCTTTTTTCTTTTTTCCTAATATATTCGATTCATTCACAAAATTAGCCTAGCAAAAAACCGTTATCCTGTGTGATCGAGTTGGCAGGAATGGTTGGTTTGGTAATTTACTAGCATTATTTTGTTCCTTTATGTTTTTTTGTCTTCCGCTCATTCTCAAAAATAGCCTAGTTCTGCCGTTGACGTGTGAGGGTGAGTTTGCACAAATGATCAGGTTTACCAAGTAACTCTGGTTAATCAGTTGATTTTTTTGGATGCATCACTTTTGGGAAAAATGAAAGGTGAAATAAATATGAAAACTTATAAGAATCCTTTATATAAAAAAAAAGCATCAGCTGAGTCTGTATATAGTGCCTAAAAACTTACTGGTACTCAAAAATGTTTGAAATATACAGCCCATGCAGTCTACTTTTTAAGGTACCCTTGGGTACGGCTCTCCCCGTTGATTTCTGCTTACTTTCTTTTTCTTGTTTTACGAACGAATTCATTATGTTGCCATTTCCTTTTGAACATTACCAATGATTACCCTGTTATTTGTTAGTCATATTTGCAGCTGAAGTTTCAGACAAACCTGCACAGCAGTTTTTCTTCTGGCCCTTTTCGCTTTTTAGTCAATATCAACTCATTGTCACTTATCGGCATGGAAGCTTAAGAGGACAAAAAACCGGCGCGACAGATGGTATTTTAAAAAAGCCATAGCTTCGCAATTAATTATTGTAGTTCCTTCCAATTTCGGATTCGTGTTCTCTAAAGGGAATCTCTTAGCTGTCGAAAAGTCAGTTTCATGTCACAGACTCCTTAATTAATACCAGGGGCTGGGTTTTGGTTGTTTGGGGTCGTCCGTTCAAATGTATCTTTAAAAGCAAAGTTGAACTCGAACCTCAACCAATAAAATTAACAATTGCAAGTTGAACAAACATCTATTAAGGGAATAAAACAACATCGCGCGTGTTTCTAGACAATTTTAGAAATAGATATGACGTAAGAGAGGACGAGGAAAATGTTGAGAGAAGACAAAACGAAGCAGACTCTGCTTTTCGAGTACCCTCTTACGTCATAACCACTTTCTAAAATTGTCTAGAAACACAAGCGACGTTTTATTGCCTTATTATCAAGCCGATCGATCTTTTAACTGGCTGATACAGTGAATCTCCAACTCTTGCAGCAATTACAAGTTACACTTGATTTGTTTTTCCAAATAAACTTTACAATTCTTTCAATATTTTTTGTGATTTACTCAACGGAGGATGTAGGACTTACAGCCATAAGGATTAATCAAACGATGCCACTCTGCACCTCTGTCTAAATCGCCCCGAGACAGATCTCCGTCGGTTCAACTAGTTGTAAAAGGAGCCAAACTGTCCTTAACCCTTGGTTTACCGTCAAAACATGGTTGAAATACTTTGAAGTGTCCAAGACTGAATTGACTTTTTGGAACCAAGTCAAACGTACATCGATCATTACTGCTAACAAACTTTCTGTGAGCAATATCGTTAGAAAAATCTGTGTACTTTAATCCTGAACTGAAGCTAAACAAATCGATGTATAACTTGTTTCTATACGATTTGCACACATTTTTTTACAGCGCCACAAAAAGTGCTCCAGTTTTAGTTTTCAAGACATGGCGATGGGCCAGCAAAACATATAACGGCAAAATCAACAAACGATAAACGTATGCTTTTAAAACTATCATGATGCGTGTTAAGCTATTTCTTGATAAGAATGGGTAATCTCCACGTAAAGATTTCAATACTGTTATGACTCTTAAACGAGTCAAACTTTGTGAAACACGTGTAGAGTGTCAGGGGCCGCGGAGCTATAGCGCTGGGTGGCCTTTAGTCCCACCAATAATTTTGCCGAAGAGAACAGAAATTGACGACGAAATATAAATAATAACCATTCATATAGCGCCGGTTCTTCACTTTTTCTCAGCCTCAGCATGTTCTTAAATTTTTTTGGCGGTTTTCAGCCTCATGTTCTTACAAAAAAGGTTCCGTTATACAAAAAGAACATACTATGTTTTAACACCTCTTCAACATGAGAAAATACTCGACATATATTATACACTCCCTGAAGACGACTCTTAGGTCGAAAATGTTTGGGTTTTAACATTTTTAGCCTTTTCAAATAAACCATAAAATTCTTCTTCTAGCTCTTCGGTGAGCATTTGAGATTCTTTTAAGGATACACAGGAGGCTTTTGTCAGTGACAGTTATTTTTTTTCAAACATCAGATGTATATAATATCTTTCGATACTCGAAAACTTCATGTTAAAATGTAATTTAGTTTTTGTGTTATAGTGAAAAACATACTTTCGCTAACTGAGACGAGGATTTCAATTGGTATTTTATTTTTTACGGTCATCCCTACCCTTTTGAACCCGAAGAATCCCCCCCCCCCCGCAAAGCATATCATTCAAGGAGAAAAAAAAACAACGTTGGGAACATATAAAGTATTGGAACTTAATAATTTATTACAAAAATGATGAACATCTTTAAACTCAGAGAAACCATGGCGAGCTGTTCCCAACCATTTCATTCGATCAGAAAAAAACACCAAAGTTGGGAACATATTAAGTAATGAAATTTGATAATTTAGTACAAAATGAACATATTTCCTTATAAGGCATCGTGGCATGCATTTTAAAAACGAAAACTACCGAGATATCTTGGTATTAATTAAAAAACTATAGTAACTCCCAACAGCCAAAGTCCTTGAAGGGAAAAATCAAACCTCGAGGGGTCTAGCCGAATATTGGGCTTTCTTCTGACTTACTATCGGTTTGTAAATGACTTCGCCGCGCCAATCGTGGTAGCGGAATTTGAGACGAGGAGAGAAAGCTTATTCCCCTCCTCGTCCAAATTCTCTAAAACAAATACTTGCATGCATGGCTAAATCAAACGCATCCGCAAAGCCAAAGGAGCGCCTGCTATAAAGGCTACAAGAAATAACTTGTTAAAAACAATAATTATGTGTTAAAAGGAAAACGAGAAGGAAAATGCAAGTTGCACGATATTTAAGTTGGTCGCTTGCTGAGTGAGAGTTTGCGCACTTGACAAAATTGTGGAAACATAAACGAGCCCCTACAGCCTGTATGTACGAAGACAACATTGTGGAATAATTTGCAGAAATGATCAAAACGAACGAATGAAAAAACCCAGCAAGTTCTAGTAAACTATTTGTGAAAAAATAAAGGTGTTCTTGATTAGTTGTGCTTGAGAGTGTTCTGGAGCTTAACATATCACTGACCCATAACTCTTAAGCCTACAACTGTTTTGAATTGCCGGTTGTGAAGTGATGGGGCTACAACTCGGGCAAAAACTGCAGGCGAAAAACAGTAAAAGTATCAAACTATGTAATTTATCAGGCTAGTGCACTCTTCTTGCTGCCCTAGTAGTTAACATCGAAGCAACTCAGTGTAAAGGAATGTACACTGAGAGCATGACAGCTTCATATCAAACAACATTTTCTATCATCAAAATGACTTCAGAAAAGTTTAAGTACAAAGCTAGCTACCAACACTTAAGTTCAACTATAGCTTTAGCACCCACATACATTTCACTGATGTATGACTATAAACACCACAACGTTCTTTTCACAAACAGCGTGTGGGAAATATCATTATACCTAGGGCAATACTAGATCAAATAATGAACTAGTATAAACTGGTCTTCTTCATAATCCGAAGGAATTCTGCTTCGTTAATTTCACCATCACCGTCTCTGTCTGCCTCGTCAATCATTTCCTAGAAAAAAGGCCAAACTTGTTAGACTACCACTAACTTAATGAGGGTGCACATTTTACAACACTAAGGTACTGCACCATATTTTAGCAACTTAATGAGGGTGTGCATTTTACGACACTTAGCTACTGTACCATGTTTAAGTAACTTAATGAGGGTGTACATTTTGCAACACTTAGCTACTGTACCATGTTTGAGTAACTTAATGAGGGTGTACATTTTACCACACTTAGCTACTGTACCATGTTTGAGTAACTTAATGAGGGTGTACATTTTATGACACTTAGCTACTGTACCATGTTTAAGTAACTTAATGAGGGTGTACATTTTGCAACACTTAGCTACTGTACCATGTTTGAGTAACTTAATGACGGTGTACATTTTACAACACTTAGCCACTGTACCATGTTTGAGTAACATGAATTTGAAACTGTTTGATTCTGATGAGCACTCACTGTGTTATAAAATAATGAGACTTTGCCTACTATCATTAGTTTAATACTTCATTGGCCAACGCTGGATGAAGCTCTAAAAATACTTGATTGAAAGTAAATAAGTTACTTGCAAAAGTTTCAACATTTACTCTCACAATGTACAGTGTACCTCACCTGTCCAGCGTGGATAACTAACTATGTATGTCTTACACAATGGGGACAGTTTTTTGCCCATTGAGCCAAAACCTTTCAAAACTAAATGACCAGTATTAGCACAAACTTATTTGTCTTTTTAAAAATACTAAGGAAACTTGAATAAACTGCCGTAATGGTTAGTACCTGTAATTCTTCATCAGTCAAGTTTTCACCAAGCTCTTTGGCAACTCTCTTCAAGTTTTTAAAAGAAATTTTTCCCTGTAGGGAAATGATGTGTTTGTTCAGGTAACTGTATATACTGCATGCTCTAAGAAATAAGCACTTACAAACATATTTTAATACTGTAGAGTTCAAAAGCCGGTTGGCACTGTAACTGACTAACAACTAAATCAAATAGGTTCCAACTTAAAACCCTCAAAGACTTTGGGACTGAATTTTGAAAATTTATAGATTTAACATCAGAGGAGTATGGGGGATTTTATTGTATGGTTACCAATATATATATATGTTTATATATTTATACATAATTATCTCATTTATATGTATTTTGTTAACATACTTATAGATAGAATTTTACCATTTACCAAAATATGTAAAAAAAACCCTCTAAAGCTATCATCATGAACATTATTATTCTTATTATTATTATTGCAACAGGTGGAATTTGAATTCCGAAGCCAAATTTTTTATATATCATATTACAATGATGCAGCTACCTTGCAATGTAATAATAAGTTTCAATATCAATGTAGCAGATAACGATTTTGGCAGGTAAAGTTTTGCTATTTTCCAGGTGTGGGCTTCCCCTTTGAAGTAGCTAATTTCAAGATCAAGAAACTTGGTAAAAACTTGCTTTTCCATCCAATATTTTTTGCATTTTCTTCATGTAGAAAGTTCTGCTGATATTCAAAAAATGGATTTGATTAGAATTTGCAATTTGTCACAAGCGAGCATCAAAAACGCACTATTTTCAAGTAAAATTTCTGCTCCAGTAGCACCGAACACGTGATTTCACATTTTTCTAAATTTTTTTGAAAACAAAAAAACTTTGAACAGTTTACCTTGGACTTTCATAAACAGTTCACCAAAGGGTTTGTCCTGGCAAAATATGAAGAAAATCGGGTTTTTCACTTTTGTTGACGAGATTTTGATTTTCTTGGTCATCCACACTTGTTTAAAGTCTACAGTGACTGTTGACTGTCAACAAGTGTATTCTCAATCATGATCATTTTCAAAAGTCAAACTGAAAAACTATCGTTTCACTCATCTAAAATGTTAACTTGTTCATATCAGCTCACCTTCATCAAAAAATTAACCGACATTAATTTTTCATCATCATAAAAAACTTACCGTTTCATCATCATCAAAAAGCTTAAATGCTTTAAGTATTTCTTCTTTTGAGTCCTTCTCACTCTGTTAAAAACATTGATCATACTGTTACACATTTATTAAATCATTCTTGCTATTGGTCACTGATCTGGACTGAATGAATTAAAAAGAAACAAGTTACATAACTGGGTAATACTTATTACAAAAGTACAAAATATATTTAACATTAAATTTGAATGATGTGCCATCCAGAGATATTGTAACGTGGTTACAGGTCAATCCAGGGTCTACCCATAGACCCATATCCCGTGGTGTAAACAGTGCAAAAATGTCCCGTGACAACCCATACGGGATTCTACGGGACTGCACGGGACTAGCAAGTAAAAGAGATAAAGTCCCGTTGCACGGCATCTCATGACAACTTTAACTTTTACCTATATACATTTTTCACAAACTATCATGGAAAGAAGTACTTTGGTCTGAGTTGTTGTTATTTAGATATTTCAAAAACCTTAATTAACAAAACTTAACAAAACCTACTAGTTGTCATGGTAATTAACCCTGGATCAGGGCTAATCATGTTTTGAACAACTTAGCCTGTTTGAATTACAAGACCCATACTGTAATCCACCATGATATAAAAAAAATGGCTGTAATGCATTTCACAGATTAGAAGCACTTTGCCAACTTTCCATTGCTGAGACACAGAGGGGACCTTGGTTTTCCAAAAACTTGTCCACAGGGAGAACTCTCCCCAAACATTGGTAGGGGTATGCAGCCCACTTCCCGAAATCCTTACTCTTTTCATGATCTGAATGCAGCATGATGAATACTTAACTTTCAGTGGCTTCTTCTAAAAACAGGAATTCAGGACTGGGTGCAAAAACTGATATCCTATTTATGACCAAAAACGGTTGCAAAATGGCCAAAATCGATTCCCTATTTATGACCAAAACAGCTGAGAACCATACTGTTTTGGGCCAAACACACCTGTATAGCCCATGTAAGGGGATACCCCTTCCCCCCCCCCTTCCCCCTCCTGGAACTTGTCCTTGTAAGACATTATTCAATTATACCGGGTTAGAGGAATTCTGTTCCCTTAGAGCATTATCTTTTAGAAGAAAATTAATAAATTATACTAAACTTTTTTTGGTGTACTAGGAATCATGGTGTAACTGTTAAGTAAGTGCATACCATTTTTGCTGTCATCATATGAAGAAACTCATTGAAGTCAATGGTACCTGACAGAGAAAAACATAAAATTATTAAACTATTGTTCAGAATTAGTTTAAATTATTTATGAGGAGTTCCTAAATTTCAAAGATTACTAATGAACATTGGCCTTCCAGATTATTCATTGTAAAAAGACAGGTATCACTTGTTCCTAAGAGTGCTTGATGCACTGGTGCTGTGCTGATGCAGAGCTTGCTGATTATTTATTCAAAATTATACAAGTGATTTAGTGTGAGAAACAAAACCAGACTAAACCTAGAATTCAATAATTTTCAATTGGAGAACAATATTCCAAAGTATTATTAGTGTGGTTAGTTCATACTTGTGAACATTTGGAAATCAGGAGTTAGGACATTTGCACCTTTTTCTAAGGGAGTTCAAGGGGGTGGGGCATGCCCCCCCCCCCCGCCAGAAAATTTTTAAATCACTGAAAATGCCCCAAATTTATTAACATTGATAAAATCAGTACATCGATTCCAGCTGTTTAAGAAAATGTTTTTACTTGAACAACTCAGATTTGAGTGTGGAACATGCTGCACTGCATTATTTACCACAATCAAGTGCGTTTTCTTTTATGAAAATAGAGCTTCATACTAGTATAATGGGAATGCACATTCATGATTGAACAATAACAACTCAATTGGTCAAATAAATCACAATGCACAAATGGGATCAGTTACACCGCCAACCTCAGTTCTCACCAGGGTTGTTAAAACAAAGGTGGCGTCAAATATTCCAAGCTTCCCATCAAACCCTGCTGGCTTACTGGATGCTGAGAGGCTTGGGAAAAGGAAGGTCGAAGCAGAGATTGATCACACACACTATGCTGAGAGGCTTGGGAAAAGGAAGGTCAAAGCAGAGATTGATCACACACACTGTGCAGGCAGGCAGTCAGTGTGTGTGTGGGTACTTGTACTCCTTATTTCGCACTCGAATTGAATAGATAAAACAAATTTCTTCTTTGTTTGCAGAGAAAAGACATGGATTTAATAATATTTTAAAAACCAGAAGAGTTACTGGCTGAAATCAGGGCGCATGCCTCTCACTGAGAGGTGGGCAAGTGCACCCCCACACCTCAGCACACACCTCACATTTCCGAGGCATACGAGCATGAACTGTTTAGCTGCTTATAATCACACGCCTAAAGCTTTTTAAGTTGACTTGAAATCTAAAAAAAGAAATCAGAAAATCAGGTTTGATGATTTTTGGGGCCTTCCAACAAAAAACTGTGCAGTGTGTAGCAGCCTTAATAAAAAAAACATCGATTCCATCACATATTCGAACACTACGCTTTGTTCTTTCCTTACTGGATTACATTTCAACAATCTACAAACGTTATATGTTTCAGTCTTATCTTAATTGAGGTCACGTTTCTTGTCATTACTGTTTCATAACATATAAGTTAACATTTCTTAACAAAGGCCTTCCATTTATTCGAACCAAATCAAAGAAACAAAATCCAAAATATGTTTTTGTAAAAGTTTTACATATCGCCCTTGATGACGACAGTACACAAAGGATATTCAGTTTCTCTTGAAGCATTTCGCAGATGGGAGAAAGATGAGATAATAAGGTTCAAAAACTAAAGTAGACAGGAAAAGTGGCCACACCGTAACAAGACGTCAGGGTCATTCTATGTCATTTCACCTAAAATTCAGAATGTCCCATGCACTTGGTCTCTGATTTTCTTTATTTTCACACCAGTTGTTCCCCTTCCACTCAAAATAAAATATCTGAAGATTGAGTTCAGTATCTTAAAAAGTTTTTGAGATATGGCCATTTGAAGTTTTGGATTTTGAGCCCTAATTAGCTCCAAAATGGCCGCCGTGAAATTTAACCAAGTTTTTAAGATCAAATATCTGAAAAAGTAATCAACCCAGAAGCCTGATTATTTTTTTAACACTGTCAAAGTAGTAGGTAGAGATCACCAATACAGCAAAATAACAATCTTTAATACTAACCCTATAAAGGAAATTGGAGACCAAAGTGCATGGGCCATTAGGTGAATTGACATGGAATGACCCATCAGGTACTGTATGCCTTTTATTTATGTTTAAACTTCAGAATTTTATGGCGCAAAAGTCAAACGGTCAAAGGTCAGATTATGGCTCGCCTCTCAGTTATTAACTGTTCAACTGTTTTTTTTATTTGTTTTTATCAACTTTATTAAACAGGGCTGAAAATATAGGTCGGCCAATGGACAATTTCCGGTCAAGTTGACGGTTAAACTCAATCGTATTAAAATAAACTTAAGGTTCTAAGTTGTTCATAGTTTTTGGTCTAAAAAGGCAAAACCTCGTGTGCTTGAAACATTTCATCTGCTTTTTACCACAAAGGAGACAGACTGTCTAGACTATTCAGCAAAACTAATTGGGTTGCCCTAAACATGGGAGTGTAAAAAAGTCAGTTCTGTTCATAGACTAGATGGTTCTTTAGACATTGCACACCAATGAGCTTAATCATAAGGTTATTTATACAAACAGTACCTGATCCATCCTTATCAATATCAGATATCATTTTCTTTATTTCTTCTTTTTTCGGTTCAAAGCCAAGAGCTCTCATTGCAACCTTTGCAGTAAAAAAGGTAATTCTATTAAGTGTTAAATTAAAAACAAACAAATAAAAAATTATTCAAGTTACATTTGAGCCTTTAATTAATGGTGCCATTTAACTTGGCAGAAATGCTAATCTTATAATTATATTTACAAACTTTGGTATGTTTGCTTCAATGATACGTTAACAATACCTTCAACTCCTTAGCGTCAATGGTTCCTGATCCATCAGTGTCAAAGAGATCAAAAGCTTCTCTTATTTCTTGCTTCTGTTCTTCAGTGAGTTCTGGTTTAGGTCCTTAGGGTACAACACAGTAAGTTTAGTATTATTCCTAAAGCTTTTATCCTAAATATGATTACATAAAGATATTTTTATGAATAATATTTCTTGAATGAGCACCCCCTCAAAAGATTACAAAGAAAACACTCCTTAATAAAACACTATCCCCCCCATTTCAAATCTTTTTTCAGGCAAGTTGATTGTCCTACATCCAGCTTACATCATGTACTCTTTTACATGCGAAATTTTGATGTTATTAAAATTAAGATAGAAATATAGGACACAATCATCAAAAATTAATATACTATCTAAAATGCAGTTTAAATAAAAAATCAAAATAATCGTTTCAGAATTATTATCTATTTACAAGATAGAAAGTAGTATTTAAGAAAATTGAAAACTACCGCTCATTTAGTCTTTTGAAGACCTTGAGCGGGAGGGCGGTCGCAACAGTGATCTAGATAATGGCGAGTGTATAGTATGCAGAGACAAGGAAGGGCGACTATATAAAACATTATATAAAAAAATCAAAATCGCCTTTAGATTCTAAACAAAAATAGAATAGTCTTTATTCCTGAAGGTTATGAATTCTCGTGTTATTTGAGAAAATTGAAAACTACCGCTCATTTAGTCTATTGAAGACCTTGACCTCGCATCAAAAAGGCACCGCTGTTTTTACTGCTTTTACAAAACTTCTGGTATAGCTGTTCGTTTTGAAATCCAAAAGGTAAAACTTGAGACTGTTATCATAACTTTCCAAAGTAATTATGAACATAATTTGGTTAGAATTATTATAATAAATGCAAAACGATTAAAAGCTTCCTCTATAAGACTTGGCGCCAGAAAAAATT
Organism: Hydrozoanthus tunicans; assembly: GCA_026413305.1. Lineage (NCBI taxonomy): Eukaryota > Metazoa > Cnidaria > Anthozoa > Zoantharia > Hydrozoanthidae > Hydrozoanthus > Hydrozoanthus tunicans. Next base: position 7,626 of record JAOBAT010063040.1, on the reverse strand, counting down.
AATTATTTTTTCCTATGGCACTAAAAATGGGGGGAAATGCAAAATCATTCAATTAGTTGGTGCTTAAATTGGAGGGATGTTAAATTAGAACAATTACAGTAATCCCTTTTATACATAGTGAGCTTGTGAGGTATTACAGATTATTTGTTTATAATCAAAAAATTGTGTAGATGATCTGTAATGTCTGTTAATATATTTCCACTTATAACCTGATGTTTTAAGGAATTAAAAATACATTATCAATTAAGGTTGCTGAATGGTCTGTAATTCTGGTTGATTTTAAAAATTGAGGATGGAAATGATATGAACCCAATGTATTAATAAATTCATTAGTATCTGAATTTCATTCATAATTCAAAAGTTTTACGTTAAAATGACCTATAAGCATATTTTTCTCTGTGCTCAATTTTTCAACAATGTGATACATAAAATTTAAGCAAACTGTTGAGGGACTTCAATCCAGAGAGATTCAAGATCTGGTTTTGAACAGCAAAAATCTCTTTTGGTTAAGTTATCCTTTATGTAGAATCCAACTCCTCCTGCTTCAGATAGAGTTGGCTGTGAAGTAAAGTGATAACCGGGAATACCAATGTTTTTAAGGGCCAAGTCACACTTGAGGCCAATCCTGTTTATTTAATGTTAAATATCATTGTCAAAAATCTGCCAAAATCCTGTCATCGGGCTGCTTGGGCAAATGCGACTACTTTTTTGGGACACAACTTTTCAGCCGGCCAGCTGAAACTTCAAAGTTTCTGAAGTCCTGCTTTTTTGCAGGCCAAACTCTGGCCAGAGAAGTGAAAGCAGTTATCTTGTTTGTTTAAACTCGAGCCGCTGTCACAGCTGTGTGGAAATCGAAGATTAAAGATCATGCAAAAAACAAGTATTTCAAATGACAGAATTTTATACAGCATGTACCATAAAATAGCTGAGTTGCTCTAGTGTGACAAGGAGGGTGAAAATAAAGAATGCGATGGTAGTGGCTAATAATACACGCCTCTGAACTACAAGTATTCTTCCTGTGCACGGGTATCGGTTTTTGGCCATAGGGCTTGCATACTCGGAGTGTTTAGAACCAGAGTCAGAAACAACTTCCAATTCCTGCAACAGCAGGAGATAGGTCACATGGAAACACTTCTTTGGGGAATGAAGACAGAAGCAATATTGTATAGTTTCAGCTTATAAAATTAAACTCACTATATGCGAGTTGAAGTACACATTATGGGCAAAAAATTACAAGAAAAGGCTTTGTTTCGGTTGTAGTTTCACCATTCAAATGTGTTCCTTTTTAAAACACTATCCCAGAACTAGTCTTTCGGCCAGGTTTAATTTCGGCTTTGAAAAGTTTTGCCTCAACTTCGACTGGACAAATCCATTTTTGGCCTCAAGTGCAACTTGGCCCTAAGTGGTGTAAGACCTTCATTAATTTTAATTTCAGATAAGCTTCACTGCTTATAAACATAACTTACAAGCAGTGTTCAATTAAAAAAATTCTGACTCCGCCAAGGCCAGATTGCTATGTTGTGTTTTTGAGCAAGAAACTTTACCCGACTTGTTTTAGTTGACTAAGCTGACAGTATAAATTTGTACTGCCTTCTGCCAGATGTTAACCTGGAATGATTAGTGTGAACGTCCAGGGGGAGTCAAAGATTCTCGTTTGATAACAAAAGCACCAACCTAATGATCCATTTAGGTTTTAGAAATTATCAAAATTCAGTAAATTAATCAAGCTATCAAAAGTTCTTATACAGTTAATTAAAGTCAAACATCAAATGTTCTTGTAAATGTTCTATAAATTTAAAAATTTTTTAGTAGGTTGTAAAATATATCATAATAACATTTAGTTTGTGCCATTCAGGCCTAAAATCTTGCTTTAAACAGAAAAATATTTTTTTAACTTTTTAAAGCAAGATTTTAGGCCTGAATGGCACAAACTAAATTTTATTATAAAGTCAAATAATAATTGTTTCACTAGTTCTTATCAACCCCATCACTATCATCGTCATTATCATATTCATTATCATTGCTATCAGTATTATCAATAGTATAATCATTGTTTTCAAGTTTATAAAAAGGTAAGTTAAAAGGAATGATGGTTTTCAACAGGAAAATTATTTCAGAGAATTTGATATAAAATCATGTTTCAACTTGCACTTTTACATGTGTTTAACAATTATACCAGAAAAGTTAATCAATACTATTTCATGTCTAACAGCATCACAATCAACATCCGCTTGAACAGTGTCAACTACCCTTATGTATGTTGATGAGAAAATACACCATTCTGCCTTTAGTTGGTTGCTTAATTTAATTGCCCTTTCCAGTCCTGTCAGACCAAGTTTTCAAAGGCCTGCCTTTCTTACACCCAAAGACCTTATTCATTAATGGAGTCAAAATTAGTATCCTTTTGTTTCCACTCGTATTAGCCTTACCAGCCCTATTAGCCTTAGCCTTGAACTTTAAACTTTCAAAACAATATGTTTCCAAAACTGAGGCTAGTCTAGGGCTTATTCGTCTCATTTGTTGACAAACAAATATTAAAATTGCAGCCATTTTGTTTATGAATAAGATCAAATGTACTTCAAGGCCAGTGATCTTATTGACCCAATAAACCTGATTGACTTTGATATGAAGCATGAACTGAACAGTCTATGATTTAAGAAATAAAACATGTTCTCCGTGCATTCATAGCCTGGTGCAAACTGAGGTGAACGTTTGGATTCGAGAGCAGATCAGAGAAAACCCGAGATGCAGTCAAGGGTTTTCACCTGCTCAAGAATTCTCACAAACTTTGCAGAGGTTTGCACCAGGCTATGAAGGCACGGAGAACATGTTTTATTTCTTAAATCATAGACTGTTCAGTTCATGCTTCATATCAAAGTCAATCAGGTTTATTGGATCAATTAATAATGTCATCAAGTATCGAGTTTTGATCCTGTCTACATTTTTCTATCACTTTTTCTCCAAAATAAGTTTCATATCTAGGGTGGAAACAACCAAAAACTAGTAACCATACAGACCTGAATAGGCTTGTATAGGGATGAAAATTTGCTCAAAAAAACATACAAATATGTATGTTTATTCATGAGTTAAGAGTACTTTTTAATAGATCAGATTATACACAACACATTTTATATTAAAACAATTATGCTGTACTATCAAAATTCAAATCAAACACCCATCAATAAAAAGCTGTCATGTTTTCAAAAACAGTTTGTCAAGAAAAGGGAAATTAATATGCACCTGTCTTCTTTCTTTGACCAGTAGATAAAGCTCCTTTTCTGTATGATGCTGCCTGTAGAGATAAGTTTGAGAAAATTAGTTCATATTTCAAACCTCAGGAACTCAAATTTGGACACATCCGGTGGTGACGTCAATCAAGTTAGATTTCCATCGGTTTAAAATGAGACCATCATTGATTTATTTTTGACAGGCTGTTCTCAAATACACAAAAAAGGTGAATTGACAGTATTTTGCCCAATTTGTGTATATGAAACCCATCTGTAAAAAATAAATAGATTCTGGTCTCAGTTGAGACTTGAGAAAGACAGTCGGAAATCAAATTTGAATGATGTCACCTTCCGCTGTGTCCAATTTCAATGTTAGTGAGCCTCTGGAGAACTGAAATTTTGTTATAATTAACAGCTTTTCTCTGCAATGGATGGATGCAAGCTTGCAACTTTGCCAATTGGAAGAATATTCTGTCTCGTGGAGAAAATGGGATTTTGATGGAAATGGAAGTTGGGGAAGTGAGATTTTGAGGACGAGATTCAAGGTAGGTTGATATTTAGTTGCCAGCCTTTCTCTTTTTATATACTTTATGTATCACACAGTAGTATGTACTTCTCACTTGTTCTTTCCTTCAAAACAGCTCAAATTCAGCATTTTGGCACCCCAGATTGACAATACAAACACTAATAAATGAGACCAAGATAGTATTTTCTTTTCTTTCATTATCACTTCATAATTATTGTAGCTTTCACGATTCAACTTTCGTGTTACAATACTGAGTTAAGCAACCGTTGCATATTTAATTGCATCATATTTTAATGTATTCATGGTCACTATTACAGCCTGGGCCACCTGTGGTGTAACAGCTCTACGACTTTGAGTTGCCTTTTTATATTTACTACTTTGTTTGAAGATTAAAACTCAGAATAAACTATAAGCCTGTTCACTGTGAAAAAGCCGCATTTACACTGCTACTTAACTTGAAATAAAATTAAGTGGCCTTATTTGATTACACTTTCATGTGAATAAAATATCCTTTCCAATGAAATTCTCGTTACAAAAATTACCTTAAGATTAATTGCTTTCATGGTAGTTAACATGTGGGGCCACATACACAATAATTTTCGTAACAAAAACAGAGATCTAGTAATTGTTAACGAAATTTAGTGCAGATATAGGCGGCTATACTTAGCAAGACAAGAATATGCCCCTATCCAAAAAGTGTTAAGACCGACTGCACCCCTGCACCTCGCACCATATCGAATCGTATTGTTAACTGAAAATCCTATCTTTGAACCGCAGTTATCTCATAAGCGTACAGTAACAACAGAAGAATTCATCGCAAGAACGGCAATAGTGTACATTTCTTGCAAGCAGGCAAGTGAGAAAACGAAGGTAACAAACTGGCTCAGCAACCACTAACCTTCACGATGGAGAAGGCTCTTTCAAATCTTAATGCAAAAAAGAACTGTCAACAGGTACACTCAGGTTCGTTGCTGTTTACATTCTAACCCGAATTCAAACACGATGACAAACGAACGTCAAGCGAGAAACTGAAACAGACTCAGCCCCCTCGCGCCTGATCCGTTCAATATAAAAAAAGCATGTATACAGATAAAACATAATGGAAGACCTTACCATTTGAATTTAGCTAAAGAAAGCTATGAAAGAATGCGATGATCACCAGTGCAACAACCTCACTTGTCGTGGTTCAACTGTTGTGTTTGTTTTACGCGGCGAACTTCGAAGCGCTGGACGACAGTGAGGTCGCGGTGCATGCTTGGCAAATTTGGTATTTTTACCAATCTCTTTGTTGGCTGAGGGCGCACGGCCAAGCGGCACATGCGCCTGGGTATGAGACATCAAGCAAGCAAGTCGAACATTTAAGGCGAAATTGCCAATGTTAAACATAAAACCAACTTTACAAAAGTTAAACTAAAAATTAGTAACCATTCCTTAGAAATGGAAAAGGGGAGGCATCAAAGACCTTATGTAAAACCAAAAGATCGAGTTCGACAAACCTGCAAATTGTAGAGGCTGAAGATGAGGCACATTTCTGGATTTCTTATTACAATGCCCAACATACCAAAACATACGAGAGTCTTTATTCGCGAAAATGAAGTCGAAAGGAAATTTCGATGCAAATATGTTATCTTCCTCAAACTTATTAACCCAGCGAGGAAAAGCATGAGAGAAATAGCAAATGTCGTATCAGATTGTTTTGACAAACCAACAAGTTATTTCTGCCCAAAGAACTGACAAACAATTGATTTTATATCTAAGTAGTACAAGGACCTATTAACATCTTGTCTTGATCTCATCCCTCATCTATATCCAGAGACCGCGGAGCATAATTCGGGGGGGGGAGGGGAAGGTGGGAATAGCAAAAGTAGCATACTATTCTTCTAGTAGTGCTCATTTTTTGCCAAAATTATGCTTTTAAAAAATCTTGCGACTTTAGTTTAACAAATGATCTCTTGTTTAGAGCTGCTGTAGCACTAACTTTGTCATCCACACGGCTTGATTAGTTCTCCTTATACTGAACTAATATCTGTGTGCCAGCCTGCCAAGGACAATGCTGGTCAAGAATACTGGCAAATAAATATCTGTTCCCAAGAGTCCACTATGCTCCTTTTTAGAAATTTTGCCTTATGCCGATTGCAAAATAATGGAATAAAGTAAAAAACGAAACATTCAGTATTTACTTGTTTATTCATTATTCATGGAAGCGCTTTTTAGCCGTCTTTTTCTTTTGGGGAGCTTCTTTGTGTTGTTTTGCTTCTTATTTTCATTAACAAAACGAAAGTATCTAACAAGTTTTATTGCAAACTTGATAAACTGACAACTGCCAATACATGAATTTTCATCAGTATGTCCGATACATAATTGTTCTTATATGATGTCTAGCATTTTATATGCAGGTGATCAGCGCTAAATACATGTACGTACTGCAACATTACGCTTGCTTTCAGGTAGTCTAAAAGGGTATGGTCCTGCTGCTCAATTAACAGAGCTTGGAGTGTTTGGAGCGTACTAAAAACTCTCTTTGCAGCAGCTGAAGATGGTTGTACAAGAAGAACCTTCTTCGCAGGCTAGCAGATGACAAATTAGGAAGCTGCTCTTCGTGTAACTGCCACCACTTTTTTCCCTCGGCCGATTAAATGACCCCATTTTGGGAAGCAGCAACGTGCTGCGGTAGCTCTCTTACAAGCCCTCATCCCTCGTCCACACCAAGAGACCGCGGAGCATATTTCAGAAGTTAGATGATAACTAACTTGTACTACAAGATGTAAGATATTTACAGTTGTCATTGTGGATCAATTTCTGTGAGGGTGCCTGACGGATAATCTTTTGGTTTGACTTGCTTCAGTTTTCACAGCAAATGCTTTATCACTTCATTCTGGGACTGAGACATAATGTGGACTTGTTCCTCGCTCAACATCCCCCTGAACCTTTTAAAAAAGGGAAAGAGTTTAGCTACATTGATCTTTAACTATAATGTCACCATGGGCCCCAGGATGAGGGAGGGGATACTAGGAGGGGGTGTTCAATAGCTCTTCCATGGAAAGCTGGCTTAAAAATGTAAAAAACGCAACTGAAATTAGGTGTGTCAACGTTACAATGAAATGAACAACGTACTTTTGCAAGACCTTCTCCAGATACAATATCAAACCCTTGTATCGGGTCTTCTTTTGCTTGAAACACACTTGAAAGGCATGGAGACAAAGTCCATGGACCATGTGCCTGTCAAGGGCAAATGACGACTGGCCATTGGTTAGTCTCGCAAAACGCCGAGAAATATGCGCGTAGACTTGTTTTGGTAAGTCCAAAATGATTTGTGTAAAGAAGCCCGGATTGTCAGCAGATCGGTGTCCTGTGGGGGCAAAAGACATGGTAGAAAACATTTTTTTGGGGAACGTCAAATTCTTGAACGAGATAGGCTCATCTTGCTAAGCTTATCTTGCTGTCTTGCTATAGGATAGGCTGATCTTGCTGAGTGAATGGCTAATCTTGCTGAGTGAATGGCTAATTTTGCTGAGCGATTGGCTAATCTTGCTAAGTGATTGGCTAATCTTGCTAAGTGATTGGCTAATCTTGTTGAGTGAATGGCTAATCTTGCTAAGTAAATGGCTAATCTTGCTGAGTGAATGGCTAATCTTGCTAAGTGAATGGCTAATCTTGCTCAGTGAATGGCTAATCTTGCTGAGTGAATAGCTAATCTTGCTAAGTTAATGGCTAATCTTGCTGTGTGAATGGCTAATCTTGCTGAGTGATTGGCTAATCTTGCTGAGTGAATGGCTAATTTTGCTGAGTGAATGGTTAATCTTGCTGAGTGAATGGCTAATCTTGCTGAGTGAATGGCTAATCTTGCTGAGTGATTGGCTAATCTTGCTGAGT
>JAOBAT010063029.1:0-24577 GCA_026413305.1 Hydrozoanthus tunicans | reverse complement strand
AAATCCTTTCTTCACGGCGCCGTCTGTTGGGTCTGTCCCAACAAGTTCCCGAATTAAACTAATTAAACTTAGCATACTGTTCCCCAAAGTAAAGTGCGTTGTGACGGATACTTCGAAAGCAAAGCGTGATGTTTTGGTTTTGTATTTAAATGGCGTGTAATACCAAAAGTATGTATGATGCAATTGGGTTATTTCTTCTAATGTTATGTAATTCAAACATTTAGAAAAACTCGGCGTGCATTGTATCTCGAGAGCTTTATGTATCGTCTGTAACTCACATAAAGAGTAGAGTACAGAACGTAAGAAATGGCTGCCACCACCGCACTACAATCTAATGTTTCATGTACGACTAAAACTAATTAAGATCATAAAACAATTGCGCTTGAGCTTCGTTCATAATAGTTTTATGCTCTTTGAATACAAAGTAAAATTCACAAAATTGAATATCTTACTTTCGAAACTTGAGAAACAGAGCGCGTGCGTTATACTGACTTCCTACTGAAATATTGAACCAGACAACTATTTCCTCACGCATATTTTATGTAAGCTGCATTTGGACTCTGTAACACAACTCTGTCTAGCTAGAATTTGAACAAACCCTTAACCCCCCTTTCCTTTTTCTTTCTTAAGCTAGTATCTGACATGCTAGATATGAGCGATTCGCTACGACCATTTCACTGATGTTGCAAGCAGTAGCAGAACTTCGTTGAAAAACAATGTTTATTTTCAATGTTGGTGAGCAAGTTTTAGTTTTTAGTTATCAACAAACACCTCCATTGTACTTCAAAGCTTATTTAAACAATCAACTTCTTTTATATACATTTAAATTAAACCTGGTTATTGTGCGCAGCGTCTAGAATTCTAATGAAGAATTCTTCTTTTATGAATAACAAATTAAAGAAACAGTTATTGATGCATAACTTCAAGAACAATAATTGAAGAACATTAACAAATCAACATTACTTTTGGCCAACGCCAGTAGGCCGCTATTAAAACCTCATACTAAAACTTTGGCAACTGACTGGAATTGTTTTCAATTTTTTTTTCTTTTTCGAAGAATCACTTTGAAACTTTATTACTTTTTGAGTTTGTTTGGTTTGCAGAATATCTTTCCCAACCGAAGTTTATACTCATTTTTCAAAAATTATTTCTGTTTGGCTTAGGTTTTATGGTATTCGGCCACTCCTCAATTTTCATCTTAACACAGTTTTAGTTCATGGGAAAAGTTGAACTTTCGTAGCTTTAGTTTTTTTCTTTAAATCAAGAACTATAGGATTGTGATAATATATTCAGACTTCATTTTAGCTAACTACAGCAGACTGGTCATGCTTCGTGACTTACAATGCGTGATCTGGATGAGTGGTCAAACTAACTTTTATCAGTCACTCAACATAGTTTCACAACTTAACCATCATTGGTGAAAACGCTATGGCTGAGATAATGTTAACAACGATCTCGTGTTTGACTCTTTTAACTAAATTGCTTTGCTTTCACAAAACAAGAATCTTACGGGCTTTTGAGCTTGAGAATCAACTCACTGAGCTAAGCCGCCTCTTCGAGTGTTTACTTCGGATTGGAGTTTGATATATTTTCCTTGTTACCAACACAACTGATATGATACCGAAAACCTGAACTAAATTTCTAAATATGTGATCTTTTTTTCCGCCTAACCTTTTGTCCTGGAAATGTAACATACAAACAACCAACCGAGCAAACCAACTCACCTTCATCGGCAGTTGTCGACTGCAGTCTGACAGCCAGGTGCGCTAGAAGTGTTAATGAAAATATCCATAGGTATAGAGCACAATGCATTGGACGGGGTGGCTAGACGTCAACTGTGCGTGCGGTTCGTAGTCCACATCGATGCCGTTTGATTCGCAAAGAAACCTTTCCTTTGAGTCGAGCGTTGGCGCAGCCAGTTATGTCATGAACAGTGCACACACGGCACAATGTGCAAGCATTCTCATCGTAAATTCAACCAATTGATGCGTTAGTCATGAATTAAATTCCGCTTCGTCACTCAAAAGGTGATGTTCGATTGGATATAAAAGGCCGTGTATATATTGTCAATATCTGATGGGTTGTAAGGATTCTTTCAACTGTTTTATGGTTAGCTATAGAGAACTGGCAAAATTCCTATGTTATCTAAGCCAACCAACTGGTGAATAACACTGCGGTTACGCACGAAAGCGTTAAAAATATTGAGCTTGGACTGGTGTATTTTAAAACGTCATTTGCACTCACACCAACGCACAATACGTAACAATGACGATACCAAAGTGTATTGCACACTCGGCTATTAGATGCAGTTTTTTAACTCCGCCGGGCGGACATCAATTTGTTAAGTTTTCAATTTAAACGGCCTAGCTGCTACAAATACTGACTGCCTTGCTATAGACCTTTAATGCATGAAAACTGAAAAAACATAAGTTAAGACATCAAAACATTGATAAAACGAAATAGAATGACATGGATATATTGACTAATAACGATGCGATACCATATAAGAACTGACTGGTATTTATAATATATTACGAAGCGATCCAAAGGTTTCGAAACGAATTAAAAATTATAGATACTTACTACTTTTAGTATCGACGCACTCGTCCGCAAAAAAAATTGGGTTTTTGCCTTGTGTGGCAGTCGAACCCACATCTTGACGTCTCTCTGGCTGCTACTCGGGAATGCTAACCACTGCACGAGCAGTGCTAAAACCTATCTTGGGTTATATGGAGGCAAAGAATTACGCTCGAGTGAAGAAAATTTAGGAGCGGAGGTTTTAACAAGAACTACGTACTGATCTATTAGCGTCGATAATCTGCCACGTTGCCTGACCGTGTTGGTCCCCGGCTGATGGTGTAATGGTTAGCAATCCCAAAGTACTAGCAACAAGGACGGGTTGGAGTCACACTCAGGACGAAAAATCCACATTTTTTCGGACAAGTGAGATAACACAAGTAAAAGCAGTATTTAATAAGAACAACAACAAGCTTATCAGAAAACGTATTAGAAAACCACATCGACTTTTTAGACGTTTCTCGATGGTGTGGTTGGTGGGGCCGGCCGCTGGTAAAACTTAGAACACAGAAGCGTATGAATATGCTTTCTAAAATAAGAAAAAATGATTTATAAACTTACAATAATAGGTGCCTCCACCTATAACATATGTTTGAATACTCCTAAGAAAATTAAGATATTGGTTGTAAATTGTATTCGTTACTTCAAACATGCGACAATCAGACTATAACTTCTACGCATGTTTGAAGTTAATAACTACAATTTTTTACAACCGGTAAATGACGTGCAATTACTTAGCGACTGACACTACGCTAAAGATGTAGCGACGAATGTCATTTCAGACTGTCAACAAGTCGCTGAACAAACGACGTTTGAAGTTTGTCCATTGTTCACTTTTTCAACCGATTTTTCGCTCTATTTGGCGTGGAGCAAGTGAGCCATTTGAGATTATGTCATTTCAGTATGTTAGAGCTTTCATATTAATTATATTCTAGCTACTTAGAGTATTCTTGCAATAACAGGGACAATGCCCTACAGGATACATGACATAGTTCAAACCTGAACTGTAAATTATGAAATACATTATGTAAGTATAGTATGCGTCTTAGGATAAAAACTTTCCAGCCCCAAGTTTCGAAAACTACCAGATAATTTTGCATCGTCTGTTTTTTGTAAGCATGCGTAAGCTTGTAACTAAACAGGCCTTTAACTATAGAGAAATTAATTGAACATTGATTACATTTGTGTCACTATAAGTCATAGCATGATTTGTTGTGAATTTGACAAAGTGCTCATTTTTTTAACTTATGTGCCACCTTTCCCTTCACCTTGACAGTCTTCAGTTTTAATTAACAATAGGAATATTATACCAAACATAACAGTAATATCACACCCAAAATAACAAGCAATACTATACCCTAAACCGGAATCATTTACAATAATAGTTTTTGAATACAACTGCTGGTAAAAAACGTTTCAAAAACTGAAGAAAACTCGTCAAAAGTTGTAGGCTGACAACCGAAAGCTTGTGTTTTAATGAGATTTTTAACCAGAGAACGTTTTACTATTTTAATTTTAAAAAACGTTTCATAACCACGCTGGGTGGAGGAAATCCATAAATTCAAGGAATGCTAAAAGCTGAGTGCGATGCTTGAGAGACTACGTACAGAACCTTTATTATCTTCATGTTTAGCTAATAAATGTTGTTATTAAACTTTAAAAAAGTGTCTGATACTGGTGAAACAAATGACTGTTTTAACTGAGCAGCGGTTCGCTCTGTCAGTAGAGCACGTGAATATCCGTGTATGGTATGAATATAGGAACAGCTATACAGGCGACAAAAGAAAAACAGTTTAAGAGCTTTAAAACCTTAAACTAGTAGCACATTTTCAAGCCTTAAACAAAAACTCGACGTTAATTTTTTTGAAAAGCGTCCTACAAATAGCTGGCTTGCCACCTTAAGTTTTGCTTTAAGTTAAATAAAATTGAAACTTGCATGCAAACGATTGCCAATGTTTCAGATTCAGTAGAACTATTACTGTTAGGCTCGTAACGTTACTTCCCGAGTTAAAAGGTTTTCAACAGCACTATAAAAAAAGTTTAGATCCGTATCTCGCTAGTTTGCTTCAATAATTTATAAGCTTTAGCGATTTCTAGAACAAAAAGTTATATGTGAGCTATATAAATAATATTTGAATACTACTTGTTATCGAGAAAACGTTTTATGCGGTTCTTACTTGTTTCCGAATGTTTGATTATTGTCCCACAAAACAGAATGGAGCAAGTTACCAGTCTTAAAATGACACTTTCCATTCTTCACAGCCGAGTAGCCTCCATCGTGAATTTAATAACGATGTTTTTGCGGGCTTTGACAGGGAATATTCCCCTATGCACTGGCCATCTAATTAGCATTCATTTAAGTTCCTTGTTGTCAAATGACAACTTGAATTAACTTGAAACTCAGTAATGTTACCGTTATCCCCCTAAAGTCAACGTTAGAAAAAAATTGTTGTTTTATTCATGCAACCTTGATTGTAGTATCTTTAGACTAATCGACTGGACCTTTTAAAAGAACTTAGAAGGATTGCAACTTCCTGTAGATGGTTAACATGTGTTCCTTGCTTACAGTCAAACAAGACAATCCAGTTGTCATCAATAAATATTTCTAACACTGTGAATTGTAAAGTTAAAGGACAAACTGCGCACAACAACACTTTCTGTTTTAAACCCTGTCATAATCATGAATAAAACAAAATAACCCAGTGAATAATATATATTTTTTTATCTCAAAGTGTAATGGAGACTCTTCCTTCTTTACTCCTCATGCGGAAAGCTGTTTGATACTGATCAAGCGAAGTGTGTGTGTAATGGTATTTAAATTAGCCTGACGCAGCTTACATCAATAACTAGTAATAAATATTCAACTTCTAGGTACATAAACAATAGCGAACAGTGAAAATTAAATGAAATGTAAATGACAATAGGAACATTAATAAATAGTGCAAAAGTTATAGAAACCAAACAAAACAATCCGGCGCACGAACAGGACCAGACTGTGTGTTATTTAGAGAACGCCTTTGCTGCAATCGTTTCAACTACAATACCCATTGATTACAGTCTGTTCGTAAGAAGAAGTTATTTTCAAATTGAGTCTTAACTTAAGAAGCACGATACTACAACGGTACAACCCTCTAGCCCCAAAACTAACATACTGTGGCAGTAACACGTGAAGGTTCTTTCTATTGATTATACAGGGAAATTGGAGGACAATTGTTTGTCTCCAAGATGATGAGAAATTGAAAGAAGTCCCTATATACACGCTTTTTTTGTAAGAACAACTATATAAGAACGAGGCTCGGATTGGCCAAAATTTAAGAACAATTTAGGAACAATCCGAGGCTCGGGCTCGATAACTATTTTCAAACTTTACCTAGCTTTGACATTTAACTTATAGCAATACAATTATTTGCAGTTTCTCTCCTTTAATCAGTCATTGTTTCAAGTTATTCGCAGTGCACGTGTATATATTTGCCCCAAAGTTAGTCCTTCCAATTTGTTTTCCAACACATGTATTGCAATACCTTAGGCCTAGTTTTTATTCGATTTAAACCACACTTAGAAATAAGAACAAATTAAGAACAATTTGAGGCTCAAATCGCCGAAAAATTAACAACAATGGGCCTCAGAAAAATTTACTATTTCTTATAAAAAAAAAGCATGTATATTGTTATTGTGTGTTTCTCGTTTGTTGAGTTCATCCTAGTTGAACTGTCGCGCAGTAAAATCATGTGGTATGTTGTATGAAAAGCGATAATTCTTAAATAACTTCGTGTACAAATAGAATTTTTTCGTTGCAGAGAATTAATAAGTCAAAGAAAAGAATTCTCTACTATCTATAGCCTAAGCACTTGATGAACTACTTCCACACTCTAAAAAAAATCCTCGGCACCTGTGCCGCATTTACATCAAGTCATAAAGCTCCAATATGTCTGACGATATATGAATGAGAAATCAATAAACAGCCTTGATTTGACAACTTCATTTCAGTTTTCTGTTGGACAACTGGATGTTGTTAGCATCCATTATGCAAGGAAAACAGGACACAACAATTTTTAGAACCTACTAAATTAGTTTTTGCAGACAATTAAAACTGCCCTTGCTTAAGTTCGCCAGAGAGCGTCACTATCACGAGGTGAGTCAAACTGAACTAGCTACAGGCCGTAGCGACAAGTGCATGTCATCTTTATCATTACACTGTTGCTAAGCCGGCGGGGCTTGTTGCAGTTTACTTGATATATTAGGACTGAGTTTGAATTCTAACAACTATTTTAAGGTGGGCCATTTGTGTGAGAGTATTCAAGTTTTTATACGTAACTGAAAACTAAAGATCTAATAAAGGTTACTTCATGCAACAATGCTGTGGGAATGAAATATAAAAACGCGTTGGGCAATTCTTTGAGATATTTACTGGATAATTGGCGACAACGCCAACTTTTTTATCAGCTCTTGAAAATCTGTCTCCCTGTCTCTACAAAAAAGAATGGAGACGGTATGTTTAGTATACAATAAAGAAACTGTCCTACCTCCTGACAATTTACAAGCCAAGACAACCAGGATCAACTTAAGACTCAAGGTCATTTCTGTTCGTTCACGATAACTCAGTTTTACTAAGTAAACACGAGTTAAACCTCCAGATCCCTTTTGAAGCCTATTTTTGCTTAAATACTTGTTCGAAAAATTTTGTTTGTTTGAAATCCCAAAGTTGATAGCCAAATTAATAAATTGATGACCGTCACTTAGCAACGATGTAGTTCAGCAAGTAATTTTTCCCGGTCGGTCTGATCCTAGCTTGAAATAAACTAAAGCTAGATATGAATTAAAGTTCCAATTTAAAAGTTTACTATCACGTTTAAAATAAAGTTACGACTAATGTCAAACGACAATTGGTTGAAAGTATGGTGAACCGGTTTTAAAAAGCCATTAAATAAATAAGTTGTATTTCACTGGCAGTTGGTTGATTGATTATTTTCAAGCCGGTTTTAAAAAGGTTATCGAAGTATTAAGTTAACGTCAGACGCTTGAGTGTTGTCAAGTTCACTGGCAATTGGTTGATTGACCATTTTCAAAAGACTCAAAATGTGTAAATAAACATGTGGAAAGCTGTTTAACTTGAGTAATAAATAGAGTGAAGTCCTCAAAATGTCTTCGCGTGCTTGTGGATAACTTGCTAGTCAAACTCTACAGATAAAGCCGAGAGCGGGTTCGGGGATCTTCGTACAACTCATTCGGGGGTGGAAGAGGAATCTTGAATCAATTTTGAATCATGAATCACGGCTAATAATGTGAAGGAATCATGAATCACATCATCTCGCAGGCTGTGAATCATGAATCATGAAGAAACTCTTTAAATGAATCGTGAATCATGAAGAAATTCTATAAATGAATCATGAATCATCGATCAAAAATATCTGGGAATCACGAATTATCATACTGAAAAGATTCTGCTCCTACCCCCGAAACTCATCACAGAGCTTGCTTGACGTTGTGAAACTAACTAATTATCAGGTCGAAGTTTTTACAAGTAGATACGTTTTATAGCCTCCCAACCTCTGTAACTAGAGCTAGCTGTGCTTTGAGGAATGGTTGCGGCGTAAGTGCAAATCATTCAACCTGTCTCCGGCCGACCTACGGATAGAGTTTCTGTCGTTAGGCCAGCAAGCTTCGCCGCCCACAGTTAAAACTCATGCAATGAGACGTGCACTAACCACATGCAAGGAAGGGGTTCACGTTCTGGTACTCGTCTTCGCTTCAGTTACCACGTGATGCGTGTTATTATGTAGTGAATCGAGCGAAAGTATTGCTTGTGTTATTGCAAAAAAAAAATGAAATAACAGCCATTACAAGCATGTTCTACCCCTGGACCCAATTGCTCAAAACTGAGCAGGTTGATTTTAACAACGCATGTCACTGGGTTAAGGAAAACTCAACCAGCTATATCTTTGCAATAAAGGCTTTAGAGCAATGCTCAGAATTTCAAACATTACAAATATGTTAGCAACAAATTTTCAAGCCAAGTCATCGAAGAAACACGAGCATAGAGTAAAAACTTAACCCTGTAGGCTATTCGGTCTTTCAACGGCTGCGCCCTGACCTCGAGCAACCTTTTGTGATGAGAAAACTCAAGTTAAGTGGTTTTGATTACAATTCAATCTGCACAAAACAACCTTTACAAGTCATGATCAATTGTTTTATAAAGTACCAGAAATAAAGGATTACCTGTTGCCATGCTAACTTATCATTGACTTATAGTTCGCATTATTCCTGTAACACATCCTGAGGGCTCTTGAGTTCTTTCCCGATACTCAGAAGGGTGCGGCTCAATTCGACTGAGTTCTTGCCAAAAGGGAGCGGCTCAGAGCACTTTCATTGTATCCGGCTTGGTATTTCAAAAGGTAGTAAATCCATTCACAATCTTGATCGGTAAAGGGTAAAGACTGTGAAGTAACCAAACACACTTATTTTGAAAATGTTTTTGTGTTTAACTGAAATACTAACTTTTTTTTAAAAAACCTGTCATTGTTACCCTTATCAGCTGTTAGTTTACATAGCTTGTTAACAGCCCAGCCTGTCAGCCGCACGGGGCTTCTCCACCCAGCTTATCGGCGACTTGGGAAACACAACAGCAACCCGTTCATATACTGATTAGCCCGAGGCTATGCATATATGCAGCGTATCCATTTGACCGAGTAACTACACTAACTATCTATAACACGGACTAGTAGTTTGCGCGAATATTTAGTTTTTGCTTACCAATTTATATTTCTGATGATGAAAAATTACAGTGTTTGCTTTGTTTTACCGAGCTTTGGGGTATTTCTGACGGGTGAGAGCAATGATCACGTTTTTCGTGTGTTTGTTCAAAATGCGTGTTAAGCAAGCAAGATACAACAACTGAACAAGCTTAAGATCGCCTGACTCATACACAGTAACTTTCGGGTGAGAATCGGCTGTTCTTAAACTTTCTGGCGGTTTCAACCTCAAACTGTTTTTAAATTGTAC
This sequence comes from Hydrozoanthus tunicans, assembly GCA_026413305.1. Classification (NCBI taxonomy): domain Eukaryota; kingdom Metazoa; phylum Cnidaria; class Anthozoa; order Zoantharia; family Hydrozoanthidae; genus Hydrozoanthus; species Hydrozoanthus tunicans. The sequence continues at coordinate 15,001 of JAOBAT010063029.1, read as the reverse complement.
TTATTTCCTGATGTTTCCAAACTAGCTGCCCAGTACAATAAAATGACGCTAATTCTATCTGGCTGTGGAGCTGTGCTCCGAGGTCATGCATGGGCCGTATAGCGGCAGCAATATGCGCCTTAATATGCTTTCGATCCGACCTCATTGAGCTGCATCATTCGCAACTCTGTCCATGACTGCAAGTAAGGGCGATTAGCTGGCTAGATATTATTATTATTATTATTATTATTATTATTATTATTATTATTATTATTATTACAAACGTGTTAGTTGATTGTTTCATGGAACGGTACGAAATAAATAGAGAATGCTTCATGGTGAAGAACTTAAGTTTTTGTTACGCTTAGGAGCATTGCTACCTAATGTGGATGCTTTTTAAAATTTGCATGTACTTCTCGACTTGTGTACATTACACAATAATTAAATTTTAAAATTTTTAAACTTAAAAGTTCTTAAAACTGTTTGATTAAAGTTTCAGCCTGGTTGATGTTTTTAGCTCGTTTTTAGTTAGTAGGCCATCTCAGCCTGGATCTATTCTTATAAAAAAACGTGCAACACCACAAAAACAGGCTCGATCAATTATCCAACACGTGAAATTGGAGAAAAAGCCTGCATAATGTCCGATAGGAGATTTGTCGTCACTCGTAAAGTTCTGCTTGACTTACGCCCACTCGTCTGTGCGAAAGTTATGCTTAGAAGCGACTGGATGTAGAAGTCATAGGTCAGCAAATACCCGACAATCACAAATGCCAGTACATTGCCTATGTTTATCTTTCTACAATTCTCAAACAGCTTTTTTAATCACGAGTGTCTCCAGGGTATTTTATTGCTAACAATAGCGAATGCTTGCCAATGAATCGGTTCAGACAAGCCACAACAACTTGGCTCAGATCGGCCAAAACTTAAGCTGAGGATCGGGCTCGATGGCTCAGTTTTTTCTAAGCTTGTTTATATTTCAGCAAATGCTGGAAAATCGTTTCAGGAAATGACTCAGCGTATTCCATGGTAAATCCACGGGGATGATTGCCAAAAATACGTACACTCGCCAGGCACTTCGTTTTCCAATATATATATTGCGACACCTTAGACCTATTTCTGTTCTATTTAAACCACGCATAGAAGTAAGAACATTTTGATATCAGTTCCGAGTTGAGGCTCAAACTGTTAACAAATCAAGAACAATGAGAGTCATTGGTCAAATGGTTCTTATAAGAAATTAAAGTATTTTAAAAGCTCGTGTTCTCTTGCTAATCTTGTCACGCTTCCCGCGTGCTTACACCACGGTACCATTTTAAGAGTGCCTTTTGTTCGTGTATCTCTAGATAAACTAGTCATTAGTTTTAGATAAACATTCACTGACTCAGGGCCCAGTTGTTCTAAGGCGATCAGCACTTACCCAGTTTAAAATTTTTAACAAGCGTTTCTGTTTCCAACCTTACAGTGACTGATTTGAGCTGAAATTTTGGAACCGACAAGTTTTTTCCACGGAAGTTCTAAGCAGTACATTATAAGAACAGTAAACCGGCTTTCCTTAGAGAGGAAACTACTGCTTGAATTTTGACTTTGCCCAGGGGAAAGTTATCCAGCCTTTGAACAATCCAGCCGCCCAGAGCTCGAAAGAAAACCTAGTTTTTCACCGCATGAACAATTGCTTTCAAAGTTTTACTTCAGACAATTCGATTCGATATGGTCAAACCAGCGGTAACATGAATGTAAACCGCTCAGTTTTAGTGCAAAACGGAGTACACTTTGGTGAAACCGGGCGTTTCAATTGTTGATCCGTTTCTTCCTAGTGTCCCTGCGTTTTACTCAGTACGAGCTCGAAGCTGATCCAACGCTTGCCGACAATCGTTTAGCACTTTGGATCAAAACAAGCACTTAGTAACTCGATGCAATCACGAAAGAAATTTGGAATCATTTTCCACCAATGCCCCACTCCCATGCCACGCCCAAGATAGCAGCACCTCCTCACGTTCAACACAGCATGAGCCAAGAAGACCTGAGGAACTCGTCACGGCACGGCACGTCTCTTTGACACATGCGATTCCAACCCAAATCTTTATTTTTGTGTTTTCAATTTGCGAGAAAAAAAGAATTTCGAAATCCATTTGTTACAAACCGTTTGTTTGAGGTTATTTGTGTCAGGAAAAAGAGTCTTAGAAAGTTTTAAGTGCTGAGTCATGAGCTGATTAAGCCCTCGCGTTTAACCCGGAGCGCTAAGTACTCTCTTTCCTAAGAGTAAGAGCTTTGCCAAGTTCGTAACCGCAGTTCATCTACAAGTAGAGCTGCACTCATGTACTTTGATTTTGACTCGCTTGACCAACAAGAAAAGTTAAGTCGCTAGATTGTTATCACTATAACTGCTGCCAACAAAGTTTAGCTAGCTAAAAATGAAAGGGGGGAGGGGAGGAGGTGAAGATGTTGTGTGGCACTTACATTTCCGTAAATGTAAACTGTTTTGAGTGCCACACGGGCCTCTTACTTAATCACTTTATTTTCTAAATCAAAGTTTATTCAGTATTGATTGTTTACAGATTCCATCGCATTACCTTCCTCTGTTTGCACCGAAAATATGTTAATTGAACCTAACTTGAAGAAACGATATCGCCTTCCTGTATTTGTGTTGAATCAGTAAGCTAAGGGATATAAGTATCGAGAACTTAAAAATTAAAAGCACTGTCATCGTATCTTGTTACTGTAGTGCAAAAATCGATACTAATAACTCTGTTGATTGAGCCGTGTAGGAATTCCGGTGATCAAACCCAAATCTCTCTTCCGTCTCACTAACTTTATTTCCGGTCTGTTGCTACAAAATAAGTTTGCAGCGGGCTTCGAACTACAGAAGTCTAAAGAGGTGCAGCGGTTACTTCGGGAGAATGGAAGTAAAATGGGTGCTTACCGTAATCTTGCTCGGTATTTTTGTGACCACGGAAACATTCGCTAAGAGGTACAGACTCGTTGTTTGATCATTTTCCTGTGGTTAGTTCAACTGTAGAAAAACTGTTTGCATCTTTGATTAATTTTGTGTCGCCTCATGAGTTCGTGACAACTTAAATGAGTGTTAAAACTTTCATCAGTGGCTTTTAACGTCAATGTTGTATTGGTTGAACTTTCTTTGTTGTTATGAAATCGTGGCGTGCAACATCACATTTCTATCATACTCATATTTCAGAAAAGCGTTTTACATCTTAAAAACGCTAGATTCCTCCTCGTTCATGAGTAAAGAAACTGTTCTCGGGCTAACAAACCTTCGCACTTTGTCGGTGAATGGGCGCTCATTCGTGATCTCGCTATTAGAACATGGTCACACGCAGTTAGAGACGGTGCTTATGACTGAAAAATTAAATTTGTTTTAACAATCTTTATATTCAGAGGGTATTTGATAACGGCGCCGCGCGTTTTCCGTACTGGAGTCGTTGAGAAGCTGCGTGTTCAGATCTTTGACGCGTCAGACGAGTGGAGAGTGAACGCGAGGTTGTATCTGACTTCGCTAGGCAGAAGATTTGCGATTGCAAATGCAACGGGGAAATTTAATGCGGAGAATCACGGTATACTAAACTTGAGGGTAAGAACATTCGGAATCTGTCTTTGATATCACTTAGTTTGGAAACTGATAAATTGTGTACTTTATATAATGAAAGTTACGGTAGTCAGGTAATAAAAAGCGCAAAATTTATAAATTGCGTTTTAAAATTTGTTTTTCTGCTAGATTCCTGAGAACATCATTAGGAGAGGAAAAAGAGGCAGGCTGTATGTTACTATCAAGAACAGCAATTCAACAACGAGTAAACAACAGGACGTAACAATAGAAAGGCTCAAACCGTCTTTGTTTATACAAACAGACAAACCAATCTACAAGCCTGGACAGAAAGGTTTGTTCAACGTTAAGGTAGAGCTCAGTTGTGGCTCTGGTCATAAAAAAGGTCTCTATTCCTAGGCTAGACTGATCTCTATTACTACAAAAAGATATAGGACAGAACTCGTGGCTCAGGCCATTGAAACAGGTCTCTATTCCTACAAACAGATAGATTATCTGTAGAAAGGGTTGTATTGCCTTAAGTTAATGCATTACTATGCAACTTTATGGTTGCAGTTCGCATAAGGATCATCGGAATCGACAAAGATCTGAAGCCACTCAACGGAAAGGTATGATGGGAAATTAAAATGTGTAGTTATTAAGTTGTCATGATGACTATGTATATAAAGAAGCTGTTCAAGCAATTCAAACACTTAATTCAAAATGAAATGCGAACTTTATATTTATTCTATCAATTTATATGTTAATTAATAGTTGCGTTTAGTAGGTGCCACCCTGTTACAAGCGAAACGTTACGCTTTCAGAAGGCAACTCATTATCAAGATTGCTTTAGAAGAAGTTGAAACTTCGTTTTATTGGATTTTAACCCAGTGTACCGCACCGAAAAGTATTGTATCGATCTTCTTTCATATATAAAGAAGAATTAGCGCAATTTGTCAAAAATGGTAACTGTTAATTCTTCTCTTTTCGATACAAACTTGTTTGGTGTAGAAAAAAGTTACTTAGTATATGTTGTAACAACGTTCGGGGTGATTTTGTCAAACATTACTTCAATGAAGGTTAAAACGAGTAATTTCACGTTCTAAGTTAACGAGTTTCGCCGGTTAAAATCAACAACGACAGATGATGGAATAAACACAAAATAAAAGTTTTTGTTTCCGACTTAAAATCAAAGTCATCTTCAGAGCGAAGAACAATTACAACAACTATCAAGAACAGTCAACCTGTACTCAATTCCGGCTGGACCGTATACAAGCTATCAAGGAGCTAGAACTTTTCTAAAATCTTAAGTGTGTTTGTCATGTTTTAAAAATATCCCAAAGCCTCTATAAATTGATAGATCATGTTATTGTTCTTCACTCTGACGATATCTTTGATTCAAGTCGAAAAATGTGTTTGTTAGGTTATCTCTTGTTTGTTGATTTTAACGAATCTCGTTAATATCAAACATGAAGTTGTTCACTTTAACTTTCATATTGTGTTTCATTAAATTGTGGGATGGGGATGAATATTTTTAATCAGGACCAAGATTATTCGAGTGAAGTAATTAATTAATGGTATCAGATTGACTTGTTAGTAATTTGTAGCAACTAGTAAACAAAATATGAAACTAGAGAAAACAATTTACATGGTATGTACAGTGTTGACAGTACAAAATAAATATTAAATCTTCTAAAACTGGCTTTCGCTAGACCTTTTGCCTTTTATTGTGGGGTAAGTAGGTCACAATAAGGATTCTAAAACAAATTGAAATTTGAAAAGGTAATTAGGTTAAAAAGAGGTTGCTTTTCCAACTGATCTTTCTTTTATTAATTCCTACTCCTAGGTAACGCGGATTTCCATAAAGGTAAAATATTTCAAAAACGAAAAATAAGAAACTATGCGACCTTTCGGGAACCCTCTCTATTGTTATCACTATATCATATCGTAGAGCGCATGCGCAGTGGATCAAGTGAAAGATTATTCTTAAACAGCGCAATTTATACACACATTAAATGAGGCCTAACGACTGTTCTTTTCTTCGTATATTCTTGCAATTTTATGTGAGATAAACGTTTATTCTTACAATAGGAACTTTAAATGGAGAGCGACAGCGATCCATCGATGCATAATGTATCGAGGCCAGCACTATTGACTGCCCAAACTGTCGTTATAGAATTACGAGCAATGTTGAGCCAAACATAAGTTGCTACTTTTAAAAAAGCTGCGTGTATTCTCCGAAACGAACTATAATGCTCTAGTCGGCTATTAAAAAGGTGTGTGTAGCTGTGCTTAATAATAAAATTACAATTTTGAACCTTAGTTTACGTTAACAAAGCTAAGCTAAACCCTTTCTCGAGCCTACTGACCCATCAGGCAGGCGCTTATCTCTGGCCGTTCCGTAGTGTTAAGCGGATGAGAGTCTTTGACTCCCCCTGGACAGGACACTAATCTATGGCAGGTTAGTTCCTAGCAGAAGTGGTACTCACTTGTACAGCTGAGTCGACTGGAACAAAGTCGGTGTCTTGTTCAAGGACACGCCACAGCGGTCTGATCGGGGCTCGAACTCGCGTCCCTAGGATTACGTGTTGAACACGATAACCGCTCGGCCACTGCGCCGCCAAGTTTATGTACTTCCTCTAAAACACTGTACTAGCTTTCAAGGTCAGTGCAAGATGCTAAAAACTTCTTATCAACACTTACATACAGACTCCGACAAACACTCGAGTAATGCAATGGGACAACAAGCCTTTTGTAGATGGTAAGTTTGACACTAGTATCTGTTAAAAATCGTGAACTTAACATTATTTAGTTCACACTAATTACACAAAAGCTGTACTTCGTTTTTCTAATGAAATACTGTACAAAGATTCAATTCATTCATTCCATTCTTGGACATTTGAGATGGCTGCGGAACTGTGGTTCAAGACGGGCTACATTAATTCGTCTAACCACTGTTGAATAAGACTGGCGCAACTCTTTACACCACTGTTGACCTAGAAGAGTATAAAATGCTTTACACCGCCGTGGAATGAGACTGGCTCGATGCAAATTATTTTTTCAGGAATTGTCAGCCTGGAGATGCAGCTGTCTAAACAGCCCGTGTTAGGAGTTTGGAGAATCGAAGCTACAGCAAGGGTAAAGCTGAACAATCATTCTAAAACTATTTACTAACATTGTCAGTTAAGGCTGTATTCATGTCTTATAGTCGAGTTAGACCAAAACTGGTTAGCACTGACAATATTTCAAAATTTTTTAACGAGTGCTTTTATTGAAACAAATGAGATGTCCAAATCCAGACGCCTTTGTTTAGTCTATTGTTCTAGTCTTTATGTGTATTCGGTAAGTTATTGGTTCAATTTCATGCCTACCTAAACTTGTTACATAACCAGACTAGTGTCTAACTAGAAAACCCACAGTTTGTTTAGACACTAGGCATCTCTAAGATTGTCATACATATTTAGTTTTACTTGTTTCAATTACTTTATAAATATACGTTCTTTTTCTTATCCTGTAAAAATTGGAAATGTGGATAAAATGTATTGTATTGTATTGTTTAAATTCTTTTTTCAACTTTTTAGGGCGTCAAAGTTGTTCAACGGGTGGATGTGGAAAAGTACGGTGAGCACAATCTTTCGATGTTCAATGCCGTTCACTTTCTACCATTTAGTTGTTTGCGTTTTGCATTTGCGTGAAGCACCGGAATGCATTTGATCTAAACTATACCTATAATATAATTATGGTTATTTTCATTGTTGTCAGATAAAGTCGTCCAATTAAGGGTTAAGTCCTATTAGCGCAGAATAAACGCTATAATAACGCTATCGTAACTACATATAATGATCTGCACCCTTCCTTCTCTTCACAAATACCAACTGCATATCCCGAAACATGCGGGTTTTTTCACGTAATGGACCAGTTTGTAATGTCGAAAAGGAAAACATATGCACACAAATGTTTATCATTTCTCGTTAAGATGTAAACGGATACTTATCTTACGGAATGATTTTGTTTGATTTAAAAGTTCTTCCCAAGTTCCAAGTGACGGTCAAACCTCCATCTTTTGTGGCGGTGGACAGTAAAGAAGTGACGGCATCCATATGTGCTACGTAAGGAAAAAGTCCAAGCTAAATCTTATTATACATACAAATGTACTGCAGAAAACCAAGGCCGTTGATAAAGCATTCCCATGCAGCTTAACCAAAACGTTTCTTTTAAACCTTTGTAACGGAAATATGACAACACAATAAGAATATAAACATATTTTTGTATACAGGTTTGAAAAAAACCTCATCTATCATAGACCTACTCTGGGGATCCAATGTCGCCTGATGTTGCCTAATATCGCCCAATCCCGCTCAGTAAAGCTAAATATTGCACAGTATTTCTTTGTAACTTAAATTCTTGTTTTTTGATGCCTCTTTTACATTATTTTTACATCACTATTAGAGAACATCGATAAAGGCATCCCATCTAAAGATGTTAATCCTAGACACATCATTACAAGATAGCATTTCACCCAATGTCGCTAAATATCCCCTAAAAAAATTGCTTATACCGCCTTATAATCGCCTAGTGTTGCCAATCATGGCGGGGCGTTGCACCAAAGAGCAGGCCTTATCATTCTTAACAAAACGGAACTGTTTTAAGAACTTTGCATAGTTCTAGCGTTGCAGCCTGAATAGACTCGTTTGTTTTGAAATACTGCAACTCAACATGTGCAATGCATGTGTTTTTAAGTCGGTTTTACAAATTGTATACCTCTAGGTACACATACGGTCAGCCGGTGAAAGGAACAGTCGAGGCGACTTTTAAGTTGGTAACTTGGCTGAACTTCTTACGCGTACATAACAGCAGGCCATTAGGCCAAGTTATTCAAATTACCAAAAAAGTAAGTAATCCTTAAACAATTTGCTTATATTATGTGCAAAAACTTGTGTTATAAAAATGGTCTTTCAGATTCAGGCATTTGAAAATGTTGAATGAAGAATAATCGTGCAAGGTTTTTTCCGAGTTTTTCTTTTTTAGGGCGTTAGACTGATGAATCAACTAATGCTACGGTAGAGTTCAGGGTATATGAAAAACTATGACACTTATGAAGTCAAGTACCCTTTAATAAACAGTTATACATATGTAACATGTTACGGGCCTCCAAAAACTAGACAGATAATTATCGACAATTACGAGTGGTCGATTAGGGCCTCCAACGATTTGTTGTGGACAACTACTTGCTGTTGACAACTAAATATGATTGATGACAAAAACATAGTTTGTGGGAGAGGATTTCAACGACTATCAGTTACCTTTCTGAAAAAGGGAAATTGCGAAGTTGTCGACAACGCAAAATTAGTTGTCGACAATAATAAGTTGTCGATATCTACCCGTTTAGCCTGTGGAAGCCCTAATGGACCACTCTTAGTTGTCGACAACAATCAGCTGTCGATATCTACCCGTTTAGCCTGTGGAGGTCGCTGTTGCTCATTTACGCTCTCTACCAAATTTCTGTTAATTTGTCTGTTCAATTAATCTTAGCTTCAAGGATGCGCGGATTTCCACTTCAGCAACAGCGACCTCGGTCTTTTCCGCTTGAGAAAACATCAGCGAAACCTGTATCTTCAAATATCTGCCACCGTGAGAGAGGAAGGAACAGGCGTGTCACGAATGGCCAAAGATATGAGGTTCAAGGTCGCCAGTAAACGAATCCAGCTTCGTTTCACACCGGACACTCCACGGAGATATAAACCAGGCTTGCCTTTCCAGGGTAGGGTAAGTGAGAGTCAATGAAGTGATTGTTCAAGAGGAAGAACTAAAGCGGATCATGGCATTATTGCTTTATGCATAATCAAAAAGGAAAAAAATGGTTTACATTTATGATTGTTTGGTAGTTTTAAAGCCATCTTGAGGGAACGCCAAACGCAGTGCGCGTGCGCTTGTGTACGTAAACATTAGAACCTTTGGCGACAACAGCTTTTAAAGACAAATACGGTTTTTGATATTTTACATTAAATAATTTCTTTTTCTGTTCTCGCTCCAAAAGTACCATTGTTTGCCCTTCAAATGAAACTGTAGTAGCGGAAGAGTCGTTCTGGTCGTCCTTAGCTTCTTTTTCTCAAAAAAAAAACGTTTGAGTCCCTAAAACGGGGATCGAATCAATGACCCTATTATAGCCGGTAATCAGAGGGTCATGGTTTCGCTCTTCTGAGAAAAAAAGGTTGCAACAACAAGAACAATTCTTCCACAGTATTTATCCAAGCTGAAATACTTTCGTATCATCTATTAAAAAATTAATCTTTTGAACTTCGCAGCTCGAGGTAACTAAAGCGGACGGTGTTCCGGCGGCGGGGGAGAAAGTGACCATCACCGCTCGCAGTAAACGTGTTACGATTTACAATAAACAATTCAAAGTCACAAACGGACTTGTACAGTTCACAATTGAGTTGCCAAAGAAGCAAAGCGGATCACTTACCATCGAGGTAACTATTATGTTCAAAGAACGCAAAAAGCTGCTTGTATTCTTTACACTTTATGTTTAGCAACACCTTATTGCTTGTTGCTATAGCAACGTATCTGGATGTTTTGTTCCTGATAATGAAGGCCGTTGATCACTTCTAATGATGCAACAGTTTGTTGTAGTTTAGTATATACCATTGAATAACGACTATTTCGATTGGTCCAGATATAACAAGTGTAGTGCGTCTAAATTAATGCATGAAATCAAGGTAAGTCAGAAATTTTGCGATGTGATTGGTTGAGACATAAAAGAGATAAACTCGAAAGGCACAACGGGAAAAACCATACACTTTGTTTTAATGAAACCATCACGTGTTCACATTCTTTACTTGTATTATCTAGACTTGAAATTAAAATAGAAACATTGCAGTCTGTTACGTTCTCACAATCGTGAAACAAATGTCTAAGTATTTTCATTATCGTTTCTGATGTTGAAAAAATGTTTTCGGTGATACTTTAACCAACTGTGACCATCATTTCTCTACTCAGGCAAGGCAAAATAAAATGCACTCGTCGACTGATCCGTATCCAAACTGGACGGCTACTGGGAGACTGAGACTCGCTGGGTGGTATTCCCCTAGTGGAAGCTTTCTCAGTATCGACCGACCGATAAAAGTTCTCAAAGTACGTTACACAACTATATGATACTAATGAGGGATTAATCACATCCCAAAGGTCGTGCTAGTTTATCGTACCTTGTAACTCTTGTAACTAACATTTTCACAGAAACAAGTTATAATGGTTGTTTTTCATATCTTTCTTACTACATCTCGTTCAAATCGATTAATTAAAAGTGTTCTATAATTAACGTTAATACTGCTTTTTTTTTGACCTTATTCATAAATGGCAATTTTGATATTCTCTGTCTCCATTCAAATTATCCCTACTAGCGTTCTTGACCTAAACTTTCAAAAGAATATGTTACCCAAAATGAGGTTAGTCGGACTAATTTGAATACAGACAAAAGAATTTTAAGGCCGCCGCTATTTATGAATAAGGTCTATGGTTGTTTGTTTTACCATGTTCAGCGTTTGACAGGAATAAGAGTTCATTTCTGAGTAGTAGTATTTTAACCTTAAATCCAGACTTACGGAGTAAATTTTGCGTCTTCTAGCTGCATTTCATTTGGCGTTTTTATCTACTGAGAACTCTCCTGAAAGCCACTTTAAATGACGGAAACTTCCTCTTAAATAACACGTGTTGTTGTTATAATTGTCATTATTATTTCTATTATTATTAGTAGTAGTATCAATAATTTTACTATTGTTAGTAGTAGAATTATTTAGTATTTTATATGTCCCTGATGGTGAAATTAAAACAGACCTCCTCAGTTGATGCTAACCAATTTGTCATTATCTTCACCACCAGTTTCTATTCGAATACTTTGTTAGTCAGAAAATTAATGGGGGGGCCTGCAACAAAATTATTGGTGGAGCAGCGCCACTCCCCCCCCCGGTTCCGCCGCCCATGTCATTAGAGACACTTTGTACTTGTTACTAGTTTACCTACTCTCCATCCCCATGACAGATTTTCCTAAATCCCTACTACTACCACAGGCGTACCATCAAAAGTGTGATTGTTGGTATTTTTGGCTTAACTTTTCTCTTCAACTGGCGCTTGAGCAGTTTCCTTCCTCCTTACACTAACTCGTGCCTCGTGGACATTCGTCTTCCAGGTTGGCAAAGAAGCTCAAATTACCTACAAGTTTATTTCAAGTACAGCCACCTCGCCAGTAACAGTCTATTATAGCGTAAGTGCAAGTCTTACCATAAATCGAGATTACAGAAGACAACGAAGCAAAAAGCGATGCTAGGAGTGATAAAAGAATGCAGTAAAACCAATCAAAAACCATGCTGATAATCTTAAATTAACTCTTTCTAACTCTTAAGTTAATTGAGGAAGAAATTATTGATTCACAAGTTGAAAGCTCACATAAAATTCTGAGTCACTTACGAGAATCGAACCCGCAACCCTCTGATAACCAGTCAGATGCTCTACTCATTGAGCTATACAGAGACTCGCATGGGGAGCCGAGTCACTGGTTAAGTTTTTGTCTATTCCCGCTTGACATACTTTCAACAATAATTTCTTCTTCAATTATATATCCAAGATTCAACTTTACCATTAATTCTTAAGTTAATTATTTGGTCTGATTATGTGCAGGTCATGTCCCGGGGTGAACTTGTGTCAACCGGAAGTAATGTGCAGACGTTTTCTCCAAGCAAAAATCATGTAGCCAGTGGTACTGTAAGGTTCCGTGTGACTCAGACAATGGTGCCTTCATGTCGTCTGTTGGTTTACTACATCCGGGACAACGGCGAAACTGTTGCCGACAGTTTGAAGATTGACGTTGAGGATAAACTAGAGAATCAGGTGGGCTGCCATATGGTAGGGGCACGCTCATTGGTTGGCTAATGCCATATGGTAGGGGCACGCTCATTGGTTGGCTAATGCCATATGGTAGGGGCCACTCATTGATTGGTTAATGCCATATGGTAGGGACACGCTCATTGGTTGGCTAAAAACCCTAAAAACATAACTTACGATAGTGTTAGAGGAAACCTTAAAGGACTATAAAGTGATATCTGCATGCTCAGTGCTTAACAACAATACAGCTTTTTGAAATGTTCTTTTTGATATTCATTTTTCTTGTAAAGACTGCTACTCTCTCTCTTTCTGTTTTACTGTCTGTCTGTCAGATTAATTTTGGAGTTGTTCTTGCAAATGTTTTAGTTACCTAAAGCAACGCGTTTTGTGTCTGCTACACCTAGGTGTTGGTGCGTTTCGATGACAAGGTAAAAAGGCCTGGAGACCAAACTCGATTATTCATCCAAGCAGCTCCAGGTTCGCGCGTTGCCATAGCAGCAGTTGACAAAAGTGTCCATTTATTGAGAGCTGCTAACGGACTGACAGAGAGCAAGGCAAGTTTACAATCAATTTTTCTAAATAAAATCAGTAAATCTTGAGTTTTTGGTTAGTGTGTCACATAATGCTCTCTCCTTAGCCTAAGAAATGTCGACTTTCGACTTTAACTGTCAAATTGCGTTTTATATATTAGATTGTGTCAACTCTGGAACGTCTTGACGTGGGTTCCACTCGCAACAAGAAATGTAGACGACGGTGGAGTACTTTTGGGTCCTGGCGACGAAGACTTTGGCAAGGGCACTTGGGAAGACTGCAGCCTCCTGGTAGAAAGCGACGCAGTTTTCCTCCAATTTCGACTCGCTACGGTACAGACGATTCTTCAAAAGCTTTCAACGTAAGGAACTTTAATTGTTTGAAGTTTAGTATCTAAAGAAGAGAACATTTTGCTTCTACTTCTTCATTCAATAAGCTTCCCAACGATATTTAAGATTTCAAAGATTTCAATACCTTTAAAAACAAATGCAAAAGCCATCTTTTAAATCTAGCTAAAACTGATATTTGAATCAACTTACACTTTTTATTCCAAACTTAGATAGCCTTAACCTAAACACACCATTCTGTAAATAGCATAGCTTTTCATTTCTACAGCTTTATTCTAAAGCAAAGTTTATCTATTATTATTATTACTATTATTATTATTATTATTATTATTATTATTATCATTATTATGAACAAACTGTCAGTTCTTCTATTATATGCGCACGGCTCCCAACGTAACGTTCTCAGATCAGAGCATACAATCGCCATTGCTGCTTCCTAAACTGCTAAATCTGTAATAACTCGTACGCGTGTAGACTTCTATACTCACAGCAATACAACTGTTGAAATAATTCTGCTGCTTCATCAGCATTAATCGGCCACATACCTGATGGTAAAAGCCACCAACCGACACCTAGGCCCGCAACCAATACTCATTGAACCATGATTTGTTTGAACAGAAAACCTTTATACCCTCTATTCAGTCACTCATTCTCTGAGGCAAGAATTGTTTCCGCGCTTTCCTAGTTTTTGCGCGTCCTCTACTTTTACACCACGGTATAATTACGCCTGATCTTTTCCAAGATGAATATTTCTTTGTTCTTTATCAGCTGAACATCCCAAGCGCGCTTTTTGTACACAACAACAAGTTCTAACATGCTACTTAGGTGCTTAGTGGAAGATAGAGTAAAACGAAAACCGACAAAAGAGTGAAATTGCTTTAATGGTAGTTAAAACTAACCCTTAAAACGAAATAGCAGGGGCAGTGGCGGTAAAGGACACCAAACTCTTCCTCATCATGCCATTGTTTACATTTTAACAGGATGCTGGAATGATCTACATAACAAACCTTGACGTCAAGACAGCGCCTTGTTGGAGACGTAAGTAACAGAATGGAAATCTCTTCATTTAAGACCAAGCTCTTTCTTAGAACCTTTATTTATTTTGCGAAGGTTTTGTTGAGTAGGTACAAATACGTTCTGGGACAAGAACAATTTAACTTTTAGAGTTGAAAATTTCTGATAGTTTTATTGGCATACGTAGACTTTGTCGGTAATCAAAATTATTTCTTCTTTTCAAGCACGGGTGATGTATAATAGACGCATTGTCGGCGGCAGCTTCCCGTTTTTAGCAATGCGGTACCATCAGAAAATTGCCATGAAAAGTAAACCATTTGTGCCAAAACAGACACTACATAAAAAGACCGCTCCCAAACAATCTAAGCCAAAGATTCGACAGAAATTTCCTGAAACCTGGTTGTGGACTGAAGAGACTGTTGAGTAAGAATCACGATCTACGATTGAGCGTAGTAGAACTATCGAGAATAGTACTTGTACTTTGAGTAGTAGTAGCAGCAGTAGTAGCAGTAGTATTACTAATAGTAGTAATAGTAGTAATATTAGTAGCAGTAGCAGTAGCAGTAGCAGTAGCAGTAGCAGTAGCAGTAGCAGTAGTAGTAGTAGTAGTAGTAGTACTAGTAGTAGTAGTTGTTGTAGTTGAACAGGCTTTATTGGCATGACGTAACATTACTACATATTGCCAAAGCATCTTTTACAAATCGCAACAAAACTA
>JAOBAT010063018.1:0-24583 GCA_026413305.1 Hydrozoanthus tunicans | reverse complement strand
TGTTTATTTCCGTTCAGCTCAAACCGCAAGACGTTTTTCGCAAAGCGCGCGTACTTTTTGTCCTATCCCAGGCTTACCACCCTAAGTGTTTTTTTCCGTTCAACTCAAACCGCAAGAGAGCTCAACTGAACGGAAACACAGACTGAGGGTGGTAAGTCTGTGGTTATACGTAATGGAGCCGAATGAGCTAAATTGCAACCAAGCTAAAAACGGCCCTTTAAAGAATGAAGCGAGAGGATATCTCACATTAGATTACCGAATGGGTAGCCGATAGTTAAGCCCGAAGCCAGACTTAGCTTTTGGAAATACTAAAACTTGCAAAAATGAGATTCCGCTCTGCCTTTTCATATCGTGTTGAGATACAGCTATCGAACGGTTTTCGGCATTCACCGAACTCAATTTCAAATCAAACCTTTAATCAAAGAGCTCACTTCATTCCTGTAGGTGCTATTAGTACGGAAATCAAAGAACACGTTTTTTTAAGAACTGTGTAGCAGATAAACCAGTGGATTTTGTGGCACCCATTTATACCCGTGTGACTCGACAAACAACAAGCTGAAACCTTGCATTTCGCCTGGGAACTGAGTAGTCTTTTTCAGTTTATTCAGATTATATAGATTTTTTAACTAGGAAAACAATTTTAATGACACGGCTGAAGTTATTAGGAAATGAAAGAAAAACTTACGAACAAGCTAACGTTAGTCTGAAAGAAACCCGAGTCAATATTGTTTTAAGCTTTACTAAAGGCTTGTTAAGGCGGCCTTCCACATCCCAAATCATGTTTTCAACAAAGTAGATATAATATAGCGTCATTTTTCACCTTCCAACAAACTCGTCGAAAAAATTGATTTGAAAACCCCGGACGGGACTCGAACCCACACTTCTCCTGGTCGCTAGTCAGGCGTGATAACCACTACGCCTCCGGGACTCACTATGCTGGCAACATAGCAATTCACGAGGTATAGCAATATCGAACATGGATGATCCTTCGGGCCTAATTTTTTCTTTACCCGTGTCTGTTTTACTGCCTTGAACCTTTTGTTTAAAAGATTTATACAAACAAACACACATATGTGCGTTGTTTATTCAAATCATGTTTTTTCAAGGAATTCCTATCACATTTTAACTACTCGCCTGTCATGAAATGAGACCGACACAACAGACATTTGAGTCCCTTGTTGGCTTGGCAACAAAATAAACTCTCTTGAGTGTTTTGAAAGGTACCCCCATTATAAAAGTAATTGGGTGAGAATGAAAAGCTGCGACGCGAAAAAACTATTTTGCATAGGTCTTACAAATAATTAGTTATGCTTCAAACCATCAACCTCTTCGTTTTTTTCTTACTGTTTGTAAGGAAAAATTATTAGGTGAAAATATAAAAATTTTCTGTGTTGCGAAATCGGGCAATGACAAAATAAAATTTACACAATTTTGGAGATTTACTGCACAGAGTTTGTTTTACTGATGTGTCATGCCAGATCATGACTAAAAACGGTTGTTACCTAAAAACCACATGCAGAGGGGTGCAATTTTCACAAATCTTGACTAGCCCATGCAGAAATAATTAGAGCACTAAAAATTGCTGAAGTCAGTCAGGTTTTGCCATTTTTCTATCGAAATTCTTGCTTATCCGTTTTATCTGCTGACCAAACTTGTAGAAATGCAGAACTTAGTAGGCGAGAAGTGGTATGTTTGCTCATTTGGCCCCTTTTCCAGGAACAGCAACTGTCAGCCGATCAACTTGATCGTTCCGACTTTTTGTTAAATTCACAGTGCCGATAAATAGTTCTTCGTTACTAGCAAGGATTAAGCTTTTTTAGCCCTTTATGATGAGCCCAGGCATCAGCAAATGGCCAGAATCACACAAAAAACACTACTTTTTCGCATTTTGACATTTGAAACCGCCCTTTTGAAAATTTATGAACACCTTTGATGTGACATCACACCTGAATGCAACTTCTAGTCTTCCAGTTTTTAGTTTTGGAGAAAAATCACTTTTAAGATGTACCACCCCGGCTCCCCAAAGGTCTTTTTTTTCCTATATATCTTTGAGTGGATGACCACATTAATTAGGTTTTTCCACCTATTCATTAAGGCCACCATACCGACATACACCTCGGGCGATGGATCAGCATGTCTGGAGTTTTTTTTTTTGTATTTCATCTATAAGCACTCAATTCTCTCGCCTATCGGAACGAAGAGACAACAGGGCTCAGCTTACTTATTGTAACACAGGCCTAGACAAGTAAGAAAGCAGTCAATTTTAACTTCGCTTCGTTCATTTCCTCAAGTTTCATCCTTTGTCCTAAAAACTTTGCTCTTATTTTGCTACCCATACAAATTGACAAACAAAGTTCCACAAACATGATTAAGACTACATTGGCTGTAAGGACAGAAACTCACCATCACCTCTATCTTACGCTATAAAAGGATGAAAATCAACTTTTTATAAAAAGAATGTGTTATCATAGTATGGATAATGATTGTAACATCTTTCACGATTTTATTCAAAATGCAATGTTAATTCTTCGATTAACTCTTTTTTCTTTATGCAAATGTTTTTATATGCAACATCTTTTGATTTCTCTTTATATCTAGCCAATATATGATGTCTCTTACCTTCTATTCTTGCATCGAAGTAGAAGAAATTGTTGACAGGATCGTCCTTTATTTTGAATTTACTTTCTAATTTAGCTATTCGAGCTTCTAATTGTGATTGATTTTCAATCTCGACCTTATATTCGATTTTTTTAGGTTTGTATTTTGGATTAGATCTTATGTTCAAAAGTCGATCACCAATCTTGTCAAAATATTCTAGGATATATCCAATTTCGACGTTTTCGAGACTTTTTTTATCTTTACTAGGAGCATCGACGATCAGTCTTATTTTAGGTTTATTTTTCTTGTTCTTATAAACTTGACTTTTAGTATTAGATAAATGCCATTTCAATCTTGTATCTAATTCTTCACAAGTTGAACCGACGTAAATCTTGTCGTTATCAAAAGTAACTTCGTAAATCTTACCATCCTTATACAAATCATTGAATTTACAGTTAGCAAGTTCGAAATTAGGTTGCTTCCTGACGTAGTATCTATAATTTAGTTTTCTGAAATTTAAATGTACGTACTCAATTTTTGTCGTTCTACTCAAAGCAGTATATAATTGTTTCTTATCCATTTTTTTGACATCGTGTATGTTATAATTTTCATTTATATCAGCTCCTTGATATTTGTATACTGTACTACAAAAACTCGGTATGAAACAAGTAGAAAATGTTCTTTTGTCAAACCAATTGTCGTTTATTGAGAATTCGTCTTTACGAATGTCTTCAATTACGAACTCCATTGTGTTATAAATGTTCATGTCTTTTATGTTTTCTGTAGCAATGATTGGCATATTTTTGCATACTTTATATTCTTCCTTTTTGCCATTGTAAGTGAAATTTACTGTTTCGAATTTCTCATCTTGACAGAATCGATTGCAACAATCTGTATTGACTTTTACTCTCGTCGTATTGAGATAACAAATGTTCTTATAGTATTCTTCATTCATGCTTTCAAAGTAATGTTGAACTTTTCCTAGTTCTAAAAACGTTTTAAGAACACTATGCATTGATTCGTCATATCTACATGATTTTTCTACGTAATGTAATGTTTCTATTTTTGGACACATTTGATGAATCGTTCTTGATTCGAGATAATCGTATGAAGCGCTACTTCCATTTTCGACAGGACTACATTGATTTGGATCTCCGAAAAGATATACTTTAACATTGAATTTTACGAAAGCTTCATAAATTTTGGTCACCCATTTATTTGGTACCATGCTAAATTCTTCTATGTACAATGTCTTGTCTTTGAGATTATCGATGTTTCTACTATGCCATTCGCAAAAAAAAGAATCAAATGTGAAACATGTTTTATTTGCTTTTTGAATTAGTCTTTTTTTGACATTTTCGATTGCTTTGTCAGTAAATGATAATACGAGAGGACTTTCAGTCTCTATTACCATTTCACATAATTTCGTCGTTTTACCTGATCCGGCTTGTCCATTAAAAATTACTCCTTGACCAAATTCTGTTTTATAATCTTCGATTACCAAGTTATCTCGATAATGTTTTTCGAAATAATTTAGCGTGCAACCAGTTTCATAAGCTCTTCCAATGTTCTTAGTTTCGAATGTAACTTCGTGCTTTTTCTTGAATCTCCTTATAGGATCTTTGATGTAAATGCCATCTGTATTTGCAGCATAGATAATGCTCAATTTACCATGACATACTTCAATCAGATGCAAGCATCTTAATACAGCTTCTGAAACTACGAAACGATTAATACTAGTATTGTCTGAAAATAGTCTTTCTATATGTTGCTCTCTTATAAGATAAAGACCTTCATGTTCATCAATTGTAACATCCTTGCCTTCAGCCATCGAACTAGTCCAAACACACATTGCGGTATCATAACTAGTGCATGTGAATCCTTGGTTCGTTTTATTATATCTTCTTCCTAAATCTCCAATAAAACTATTTGCAATTTTCTTAGCTTCGCTTTCATCTAAATTGTCAAAAATGTATTCGATGAAATTCTTAAATGTGTCTGGTTTTAAAGCTTTCTTAGCTAATATTTTATATTTGATGTTTTCTTTAGGCATATTTAACTCTTTGATAAGATATGAAACGAGCTTTGAGCTATAAAATCCAGCTTCTATCTTAAAAGAAGTACTATACTTTTCGATCATGATTTCGTCAATGTAAAATTCTCCAGGTTTAGTCAAATCTATGTC
This sequence comes from Hydrozoanthus tunicans, assembly GCA_026413305.1. Lineage (NCBI taxonomy): Eukaryota > Metazoa > Cnidaria > Anthozoa > Zoantharia > Hydrozoanthidae > Hydrozoanthus > Hydrozoanthus tunicans. The sequence goes on along the minus strand of JAOBAT010063018.1, from coordinate 19,800 downwards.
ATCGAATTCTTCTATGCAATCGTGAATCGAATATAATGGAATTGGTTCCTCATTTCTTAATAGAATACTTGGATAGCATTTTGAAATGTCGATATTAATAATTCCATAAATTGGTAATACATCATCGATAGAACACCATTGCAAAGCTCTTGGATAAAAATCGTCAAGCATTTTTCGACTAGTTACGTTATAAGAGCTTTCTGGAATGTTTCCATATAATTGCCTGAATAAACTAGATGATAATGATGTGTAACTTTGATTTGACCATTTGAATTCATGCGTTTTGAATGTATCGAATAGTTTATTACATATCGATTTTCTCGTATCATATTCATTATTTAACAGAAACATGTTTTTCTTATGATCGATAAAACCGTCTAAAATTGAATCATTTGACCAATGAATGAATTCAATGTAGAATATAGTTCTTTTACTATATGTATGTATTGCATCTAACATTTTCACATCTTCTGGTAATACTATGATATGATTTTCCTTATCGATGTTTGCGACTTCATCTAAGCTTTTTATCATCATTACATTTTCATGTCTTCTCGTCCATTTTAATTCTGTCATATATTTTAAGAGGTAATTTGCACCACCTTGATTGGCTTTGTGAGCTATTAATTTTAATCTTTCATCAGTAATTGGATAAAGATGATGATCTTTGACGTAATATACAAGAGATATCGTATGTCCATTTTGAGGACTATGTGAAACGAATTTCTTGTATCTAGCATCAAAAGCATGTATGCTTATCGTTGGATGTAGATCTTTTGCCCAAGATAATAATTCTGTAGTACTAATCATAGGTCCTTTATTGACGTATTCGTATATTTCGTTTTTTAATTTATCATACGTCTAATTTCTAAAGCCCCGTTTATCATTGACTTGTGACCATACAGAATCAATTACGCATTCATGATTTTTTGAAGTCATTCTATCGTTTTTGAATAAGAAAGATTCTAATTTCAAATCTCCCATTTTCGTGTCATTTGATTTTTTATTTTCGAGTTTTATGAATTTTAGACCTATTTCTGAAATGTATTCTCCTGATAAGATTCTGAATTTTTTTGTGAAGAGAATGTTCATTGCAAATTTGTAAGCATCTTCATTTCTCATGAACTTTGGTCTCGTTATGTTGAAGGGTCCATATCTTTTATGCATTACGTTATTATCTCTACGAGATAATATGACTTTCTTATTATTAATGTTAAATTCATCGACCTGTTCGTCTCCTTGTCTTTCATTTCCAGCGTATATTACGACATCTATTATTATTGATGCTCTTCCGATCTTTCTCATGTCTTCTAATTTTTGATCGTACAACTCAACGAATGACATCCTCGATCTATTGAGATTAGAACTCATTTTTAGTTCTTCTCTTCTAAAATCGTATAAACTAACATGGAAAGACATCTTTCTTATTGATATTTTTTGTTTCAAAGTAAGATTCCTTACCTTATCTGTAAGATCGACGAATTCGATTCTTTTGGGTTTTTTCCATTTCGTTATGAATTCATAATCCTTCTCATTCCTTTCACGTTCAAGATTCTTTTCTCTTTCTAACAATAATTCGATTAATTCTTCTTTTGATAATTCATTTAGATTCTGCATATGCATGCTATGAATAACTGACATCTCTTTAAGTCCTATATAACTACTATAGATAAAAAATGAAAATCATCGAAAAATGATGCGTTTGAAAATGATAATTAAGAAACTTGACATTTCTGAATTATGATCATGATAAAAAGTAAAAGTATATGTATATATGAGTTCTTTATGTTCGTTTTCTCTTCTTATTCTTTGCAATTACGTCTTCTTCGTATTCATCTGAACTATATTCTAAAGATTCGGAACTTTCTGATGATGGTTCGTAATCTGAATCCGCTTCATCATCAGATTCCTCATCGTCATCTGAATCATCATCATCTGAATCATCATCATCATCTGAATCATCATCATCATCTGAATCATAATCTGAAGACGAAGTTTCTTCTTCATAATGCTGTTGAGCTAATTTCGTATAATATTTCCAATCGAAATCTTCTTCTTCAAGCATCTTCTTAATTTTCTTTATTCCTTCTTTTGTCTTATGCTTCTTCGTTTTCAAATGAGAAAATTTTCCACCGAGAGAATAATTCATGTTGTTATTACAAATATCGCAATACCATGGTTTATTCTTCATATATGAACTCTTATGTTCTCATAACTCTTCTTTAGAAAAAATTTTGGGGCGTCCTTTTATCGATTTGCTATTTTCCATTACACACTATATTATTACTATATATGTTTAAGTGTTTAAGTATCATTTGCTGCGTTTACTTCATTATTAGATGTTATTTGTTCTTGCATTGTAAATAAGACGTATAAAAGATCTTCAATGCATGCTCGACAATTAGTTCGTGAAATCATGAAAGTATCTTTTATTATGATGTAATTGCTAATATCTTTGTAAATAGAAATCGATGATTCTTTATCATGAATGAAAAATGATGGATTGCTTTTTGTTCTTTCATATCATCTAAATTGCTATCTATGAGTTCACTTATTGATTTCTTTTTTATCGTCATATGAATCATCATTATATAAATTTATCAATCCAAAGAAAGCTTTATTATATCTTTCATCCAAACTTTTTTCGTTTTTAAGTAGGCATCGAATGAATTCTTACTTATGACGTCTTCTTTATGAATTTCGATCATTATCATCATCAATGTTATTTCTTTCCTATATGCTTCATAAATTGCTTTCTTGTCATTATTACTATATGGGAAGTCATCCATCATGTCAATCAATTCTTCTAATTCAAAAACGTCATAATTCGAAAGATCAAACATATCGTCATTAAGAACGAAACGCTCATTTTGCTCATCATTTGGTTTATCATCCTTCATAATATGTATTACGATATTATTATACATCTTTTAGATCTTTGAATTTTATCCAAGTATTAAAGTCGTTACTATAACCTTTCCATTTAACTAAAGCTTGTTTTTTCTTATAGTCTCTCCTAATTATTTTGTCGATACGAAATACGTCTTGTTCTGCTTTTAGTAATTCTGGTTCGTAAAAGGATCCTTGTATAACTTCATCATTCAAATCCTTTATTTTGTAGGTAATAGGGTTTGTATATTGGATTTTATCAATCGTAAAAACTTCTTCAGTCCAATTTGGTACGTAACCTTTATCAAATGCTTTTCTTTTATACTTTGATATCCGAACTTTATCACCAATCTTAAATTTTGGTTTAGATGATGATCGAACCATATCACCATACGAATTGAAATAAACAGTTCTTTCGTTTTTCTTTTTGCTAGCTTCTATAGGTGTCATCTTTATGCTCGAATGTTTGGTGTTATTATATTCTTTTACCAATTTAGGAAGTATATCGAGATACTTCGTATTACCTTGAACAGTAAATTGCTTCCACATCTTGTTTTTGATCGTTCTATTCCATCTTTCACAAACTGACGATTTTTCTTCGTTCTCTGTGGAATATAATGTTATTTGGTTTTCGTCTAGTAAATCTTTTACGTGTTTGTTATAGTATTCCTTACCTTTATCGGTCCATAAGAATTTTGGTTTACGACCATCTTTGAAGATGGTCTTTAATGCCTTAGCAACCAATTCTCCCTTTTTGTCCTTTAATGGAACAATCCATCCGTACTTACTGAAAACGTCTAACACCATTAGAAGATATCGATGTCCTTTATTCCATTTACTATAATTTTGCATTTCGACAAGATCAGAACACCAAATCTCATCAATATGATTAACTATGACGCGCCGTCGAGTAAAGTTACGTTTTATGGGTTTATGTAATTTGTCAGCTAGTTTTTCTTGCCAGTTTTCTTCACTCGACGGCGTCTCCCGTTTTTTATGCCTTATCCAAGTTTCGATTTAGTATTGATGATATTTCGCGCAAGTGAATGACCCCATTGCCTATCATTATAATGAATCGAATCTAAACGATCAACCATCAATCGATCTGCGTTATTCTTGCAACGTAATATATTCTTTGAATCGTTTCCAAATTTAGTATCACAAACAGCATAATCGATATCATGGTGCATTGCCACTTTATCAGTAGGACCAGTTGGCTGTTGAATGATTTCATGAATCTTTCCTGTATTTTTGTCATATTTGACTTGCTCATCGAGTTTATTCAAAGGACCTAAGAATCTCATATTGGGAGGAACCCATCCTCGGCTAGGGTGAGGCATTCGACTAATCAATATATGAATATCAAAAATTCCTCCTTTTCCTGCTCCATATAGCAAATGAGGATTTAATCTATACAATTAATTTAAGTAATCATTGCTTATTGAACCACCTTTTTTGCGTCCATTTAATCCATTTTGAACAATTCCTCGTTTCAAATCACGTTTATAATCTTGAATTGTGTAAACGCCGCTACCTAGCATTTTTGATAAGTTATCCATTTCTGATGAAACTACATCATCTATCATTTTGTTACTTTTGTTTTTTATGAAGTTGCTAGCAAATTTTTGTGTTTTTTTACTTCTGAGTAAGTTTTTCGCTCCATCTTTCATACTATGACCTAATAGTTGAGATCCGAATTTGAATAATTCAGATGAAACATCTCCTCCTTTTTTAGTATCCTTCTTAATGAACATCGTTTTAATGATACCACAAGAAGCGCATGTCGTTTTTAGCATCCATCTATTATTCTTCGTAACAACATATCTTTCTGATCCTGGTACGCTTTCAGTAAGCTTTTTTTCTTTGACGCAATATGTTTTCATACATATATGTTACATTAAGTTAGCGTTTCTTCACGAATTGATATTTGAAAATACCACATGAAGCACATTTAGACTTGATCATGTAACGACCATTTTTAGTAGTAACGTAAACTTCAGATCCTGGAACTGATTCTGTTTTTCGTTTTTCCTTTATGCAATATAATAGCATTCTATATATCGTGTATTAGATATTTATTTTATTTTTTTTGTCCGTCAACGTAAACGACATCATTTTTTTATCTTCTTATGCAACCTACCAATATACCTATTACAAGTAACGTATAATGTTTTGTTCTTGTCAATGCTTTCCTAATCCTTACGAGTTTTAGTTTCATAACATTACAATGTACTAAAATACTCGATTAAGAATCTATGGTTTACGCTATAATCAATTGGATTGAAATTAGCATTATGAATTACATTCAAATATGGTATGCCTTTTTGTCTTTCTAATAAAAAGAACAAACACCAGTATCCGCATAGCACTGAATTGATTTCTTGTATCCAATCATTGTTATAATAAATAGTCGTATTACTAGTTTTAAGATATCTAATAACGTTATTTGGCATTGTTAAACCAAATGAATCAAAATATTCGCAATGATTATTATCAAAATTTCTATAAGCAACCCAATGAGTTCCTGGCTTATTATGATCATCAAGATTGATTATTCCACATTCGTACTTTCTTATCTTATCTGGTAAAACGTCTTTACTATAAACGCCTCTAAAATATTTGATACCTAGTTTTTTTACCCAATCTATTAAATCGAAATTGCTTAATGCTTTATTTATGAATTTTACAGAAGGTATCCTAAGAGAGGAATATTTTTGAAAGGAGAATTTTGGCCTAAAATCAATCCTTGGCCTTTCTGAGGCAAAAAAAAATTATCTCCATAACCAATAATATCTTTCTTCTTATGTCTGCCATTCCCCGTTTTTGGTAAAGCTCGTGATGGAGGAGGAGGTATATATACGCTTCTTTGATTAGACATCGTACTTACAGGTCCAATTGTCAATCCTTTGCCTCCCTTTAAAATATCCATTATTAATGGAATTCCCAATGATGCCATAAGAGAACCTAAAATCCTCCATGTTGTGCTTTAGTCAATTGAAAGTATGGAATACCAGAACCATATTGTAATGCTTGTACGATTTGTTCTTTTTGCGTAGGCGTAAGATAATTCTTGTGTTTAATTAATTTTTCTACCTTGTCTTGAGGAACTGAAAATAATCCAGATCCAGAAACTAGCTTGTTAACTCCGGCAGATGTTAAACCTCCTAAAGCACTTAAACCTAGTGTTTTACCTACTGTAGGTAGAATTCCTTTAATCATTGGTAAGAAAGCACTAAAAAGACTTCCCCCGTCTTGTTTTTTCATTTGACATGAAGAAAATCTAATATCTGTTCCTGTATTATTTTGTAAACTCTCATAAATTTTTTTAATTTGAGTTTGCGTTAACATCAAAGGATCACTACCCGATAATTGATCATGTTTTAATCTTATAGTAAACGGTGATCTCTTAACGTAAGCTCTTGCCATCTTTTCTTTCTGACCATTGGTTAGACGAACTTCGTACTTGAAATATGTCATATACTATTACGTTATACTAAATTGTATATCATATTAGTTCAAAAAATATTATTTAATATTGTACATCATATTAGTTCAAAAAATATTATTTAATTAAGTATAATTTTTAAGCTCTAAGAAGAACCTTACCACTCGTTTGTACAATTTCAACATCTTGTTCATGTAAAACGAGAGCGTAATTGCTATACATAGCATTAGTTCCTGCAGATAGTCGATATTTCAAAGTCAATTTAGTAGTTCCGTCTCGGATATCTTCTTTTTGTTTCGTAAGATCAAAGTACACTAAGCCATATAATGTTCGCCAATTAGAACTAGTTAGGAGCGTTCCTCCTTTCAAATCATTATTTCCATGTACGTATCTTAACAAATCTCGATAAACTCTACTACCATCAGATGATGGTGAATATTCGTTTAATGGATAGTAATTTCCTTGTCCAACTTCTAGTTGCATCATATCTAGAGTGCGATTATTAGCAACATTGAAAGTATCATACATGAAGACGTTTTGATCGAAAGCTTCTATTCTAGCATCATTCTGAATCCAAACGAATACATGTCTTGGCTTGCTAACTCCAGAACTAATTTTAAAAGTTCCCGATCTCGCTTGCGTAGAAGCACTTCTTTCAATAAATTCTCGCAAATACGTCCATTTATGTGGTGCTAAATATTTGCTAACGTATTTTTCTTGACCTAATGCATTGAATTGAATTTGTGGCACCCATAATTGAAATCTTTCAATTATTACACGATGAGTCGCTGCTCCCCAAATCAAATTGGAATCTGATTCCAATGTCACTTGAATCTCGATCTTACTATTTGGTAGTAATTGATCTTCTAATGACTCGAAAAATGAATGTCTCAAAGGAATTTCATAAGAAACTGTATTACTCGCTCCCAAAATAGCTCGTCGTGCTGTATATCCTCTATTATAATCGGCTTGTGCCTGTCTCACTTCTCTTTCTCGATTAGAATCTAGATAGAAGAATTCGTTCGATGCTGTAGTTTCAGAAAATGATCTATCGTGATCTAACAAAGTTTTTACGTTCGTTGATTGGTTACAATAACCATTTTCATAAACTTGAATTCCATTATTCTTAATCGTTATGGATCGTATGAAAGCATAAGATCCATTTACCAATCCATTAGCATCTAAAGCTGCTATAGGACCTCCGTCTGCTGCTAAATCTACTTCGAAATCGATTCGAAAACGTGCATTATACCAATCCATAGGATTGACTTCTCCTGAATTGCTCACGACGAATCGATAATTCGTTTTACCTTGTCTTTGAGTATTAGCTACTGCTGATACCAAAGGAGTTTCAAGTTCATAAACTTGATCTTCATAACGTTCGAGTAATCGTTCATCTCTAAAGCTCATCTATACATTAATATTTAGATAAAAGTTATTATTATTAATTTTTATACTTTGATGATAGTTATGATTATTTTCTTTTCGAAATTCTAATTCCTGATCCTGAAAGAATCCTTTGTAACGCTAAATCTGCTTCATAATTACTATTTCTTGACGCTTTAGAATCGTAAGAATCTGGAATAGTCATAACGTCTTGTTTATTATTTACTATTGGTTTTTTCTGAAGCAAGCTCACGCTTTTATCTCCTGCTTTTTGACCAATTTTATCACCAGAAGATTCTATAGCTTTATTTAATGCTTTCTTTGAAAACTTTTCAGCAGAATCTCTTACGACTTTCTTACCGAAAATATTAAGTGCTTTGTCTTTCATACTAGAAAAAATACCTTCACCTTCTTGAATCAAATTATCATCATAAATATGTACTCTAGCATATTTACCTTTAGATGGAACATACTTCCTTTTGAATTCATGTCTACGCATATGATATAGTTAGATAAGTTTTATCATGAATGATAACTTCTTAAAATCAAATTACAATGCCAATTAATTCCATCTAAATTTACTAATCGATTCATTGAATCTCTCACACTGAAATGAACAGTACTTACGAAATTAGTCTTTATTTCATTGAAAACAGCGCGCTGAGGTTCTAATTTAAATGGTCTTCCACGAATTAAATCTTGTGTACCAAATGAAAAAATCGAACTAGTTTCTTTTCCATCTACTAGAGAATTGTCAATTAGGTCGCAAAGAATGTGAATAGAATCTATACCATACGTAATGTCAGGCAAGCGATTTCCATATTTTGTTTCACTAAACAGGTCCTTATCGAAGCCTATTAGATCAGCGAATCCAGAATCTCGTAAATCCAATCTATAGTCTCCAAAGACTTCGACTACTACTTTATACGTCGTTAGTACGAATAAGATGTTAATTTCGTAAGTACCATCCGATTTAACATCACCATTAAGTTTCATAGTTTCATGCAAATACGTATTAAGATCTTCATAACTGTAAGTACCATCAGGAAAAACTACCTCTTTCCAACGATGTCCTTTATCTGGTGAATATTTCAATTTATTATTCTTGTAAGCATCTTCGATGTTATGCCATGAATACGTCATGTGAATTTTATCAAGCGCTAAAAATTGCTTGACATTTTCATCTAATTTTAATGCCGGAGTGAATTTAATCGTGAAATCTTCAACCTTATGATCACCATAATGCTCACGATTGATTGATGAGGTATGAATGCTTCTATCTTCGTAATTCATTATATATACACACTAGAATACATTAATTAACACGCTCTCCTAACATATCAAAATACGTAATTTTCTAATATTTTGTTCATTTCATTTACATTAATACTTCCAAGCTCTCTTAATTTATGTGCTATGCTAATTACTTTAGTTTTCAAAGAATGGTTATCGTTACCCTCGAGTATTTCTCCAATTATTCTTTCTAAATCTCTTATCAATTCTTCAGGATTACTAAAATAAGTAATTCCTGATCCTATCTTAGTGAATTTCATAGAAGAACGATGTATTGGAATTTCAGATAATTCATTAATTTCACGGAAAACATTTCTCGATAGATTACTGTACTTCTTGTTTGAATTGAATCTCTTAGTGAATAGATCCAATGTATCGAAATCTACGATCTTATCATAAACTTTCTTACCATCTTTATAAGCAATTAATTTCAAGTTATTAATTAGTTTTGGAAAATCTATCTTTAGCAACCCATAACTACCATTTGATCTTATTTTATAAGCATTCCTCTTATGCTGTGTATAAATTCCTTGACCTTTTTGACTAATACGAGATTCCTTAATCATCTTAAGTCGTTTTTCATAATCTTTCATGTAAGGAAGCTCGGTCTCATTTCGTTTTATAGCATGTAAAGTATTTCCGTGTAAATTTTTCTTTCCTTTTTTGCTCGCTAGGAAGCCTTCAGATCGATCAATTTTGTCTCTTATCCTCATCAAATTATGATCTAAATATTTCTCATCAGTATGTACTAATCTACTTGGTAACGGATATCCTAATCCATCGAGCAATCGTTTGTATTCTCTATTAATTCCTATATCTGGTCCATCAGATTTTCCTATTTCTGATTCATCATCATAACTATCGTCTTCTTTAAAATATTCATCATCATCATCTCCATAATCTCAATTCTTATACGTCAATGCATTCTTAGGACTTCCAGATTCTATTGCTTCAACGATCTTTTCTTGGTTATTTTCAAGTTGCTTAATTAATTTATCTTGTCGTTTATCAATAGTATCTTTTATTTCATCTTCTTTATCAAGTAATGGTTTATATGTTTCCTTAATTCCTTCATAATGATCTTGACTAAGATCTCTTTCTTTCTTAATTACATTTCTTACAGATGTTGTGACGTCGTCTGCTCTTTTTTTTTGATTCAAGTATTTATTGATTCTTTCAATATCCATATAATTCTTATTTATATAAACTTATAAAATTGTAACATCATTTATCTACATTAATAATAAATACGATGGAAATCCCAAATTACGATAACGAAAAAGATAATAAAACGAATTACAAACAATTGTATCCTTTCATGCCAAGTAATACATTTAGAATGCTGATTTCAGGACCTTCAGGATCTGGTAAAACGAATGCTTTAATGCATATGTTAAGCAAACCATTAGTTTATTTCGATAAGTTATATCTATATGGTAAGAATCTTGAGCAAAGCAAATATCAAGATCTAATGAGAAAATTCGAAGATATTAGTCATCATGTAGGATATGACGTTTTAGAATTTAGTAATGATGAAATAATTCCAGTATCTGGACTGGATAACGATAGTCAAAAAATTGCTATATTTGATGACTTCGTATGTGAAAAAAATCAACGTCCTATCGTAGATTATTTCATAAGAGGAAGACATAAGAATTATAGTGTGATATATCTTAGTCAAAGTTTTTACAGGACACCAAAGGACATAAGATTGAATTGCTCGCATTTTTGCGTATACGAATTTCCAAGTAATAATGAACGTGGATTGATTACTCGAGAGCTTAACGTTACGAAAAATCAATATAGTAATGCAACTGAAAAACCATTTAGCTTCCTATACGTTGACAAACCAAAAAAGAGAATAAGTAAAAATTTTTATGGGAAAATTTAGTCTATGATAATGATATGGGAATTTTTAATGATGATACAGGAATGCATAATCCTCCAGTTGTCGTTCATACTGGCATTAATTACGAACAATTGAAGAAATTCTTGAAATCGTGATTCTAAAATAGGAAGTTGGGAAGGAAGAAGCCCTCTTTTTGGAGAGGTTGATCTAGGTTTCGATTCATCGAACGGTATTATTTATAGCATTAACGCTAATTTGGTATCAACAGAAAAAGGTTATACTTTTAATTGGTCGACGTATATTACACGAATCATCAGTCAAGATACGGAAATTTCTTTGCAATTTTATTATGACGTCGTTCACAGAAAGCATTTTCAAACTACGAAAAAAAAAATAAAAGGTGAGAAATTGACTCTCATTACTATAACGATACTAAGATATCTGTTTACCTAACCAAAGTCGAATGTTATGCTTTCTTAGGATACGTTACAGATCGCGAAGGAAGCAAAGGTGACAAATTAAAGGCGAGAAGGGAGACGGAATAGACTTCGATAAATCTGGCAACTACGATTTTCAACATAAGAGAATAGTTAATCTTAGCGATCCTGTGAATGATAAAGATGAAGTTAATAAATCGTATCTTGGCAAAATTCCTGGTCCTTATCTTACACGATCAATTAAATCTGCAGGAGGACTATCGATGGAAGGGACGCAGATTGATGGTTTAAGAGATCCGCAACCTCAATCCTTGAGTAGTGCTACTAGTAAAAAATACGTTGACACATTGGTTACGACTAAAGACAATGCAATGAGAACGTATGTTGATAGACACGTACGTCAAAATTCTATTAGCACGAAAAATATTTTCAATTTGACAGATTCGTCATTTTCCGTCGACAATAGCGTTTCACTTTTCATAATGAATCAATACAGAGATTATACGAGAAAATACCATCTAAATAAGACTCACGTAGTAATGGCTTTAAGTAAAGAAAATTGTTTGCTTCGTGTTTCTACATTCTATGGATTTAAAGTGGAAGCTATCATTTCGGAAAATGATCCCCATGATAAATTCGACATGAACATTGTAGACATTAACTCTAACTCATCCTTCAACGTAATTAAACGTTATAAAGAAAGCATCAAGCATCATGCAATCGTTATCGATTGTAAAGTTTCAGTATTAACTAAAGGCGTAGTCATCGTTCCAATCAATTTGAGTCATCATATAACACGAGAAATTGCATTATTCTTTTATGGAGCTTGGGGAGATTCTTACGTCGACAAAATGATAGTAGATAATATTGATTGGGAAAAAGAAATAGACAGGACACTTAATATTCCATGATTTCGAAGTTTAGAATCCGGAGATAGACAACATAGAATCTTAATGAAAACAAACTTCGACGTTAATAGTAGAACTCCTCTTAGTAACTTAGTGAGCTTCAATCTATTTTACATTTTCGAAAAGAATTACGTAGGTGACGGCACAAAATACATAGCATTCAATTTTACTCATCCAGTAAGTTTGAAGGATATAATATTACGACAAAGCGTTTCAAAAAACATAGGACAATGGAACATTTATTGTTTCGACGAACATGGTACTGCACAATGGTATTCGATAGTTAGTACTCCTTTCACATGGGAAGGAACATCAAAGAAGATTAATTTGCTTGAAAATTGGGGAACAAATTATAGATTGTATCATGTAAGTGGCAATATACAGAAAACTGCAATTCTATTCCCAATAAAATTCAAAACTAAGCATAGAGTCGTCAAAATTTAATGTAACTTTGATATATGAGCGAATTGAATGATCACGATGACGAAATGAGAAATTACGTGAACTCTAGATTATCTTTTTGGCGTATATGGTATTATCTAGGTCTTAGTTCTAGCTTCAAGTATCCCAAGCAAACCGCTGATGATGGATTTACAAGCCCGGCTATGAGCGTGAGTCCTAACGAAACAAGTAAGATCATAATTGTATGTCATGATCTCGATAAAGATGCAGTACCCGATCAAACATGGGGTCTTGAATACGAACTCAATTATGTACTTGATGACAATACTAAACACAAAAAAACTATTGTTCAAGCTGACTTAAGTGATCCAAAATACAAAATCCTTCAAATCGACGATGCTGATGGACTGACTTCGAAAGAATTAGACTTATTAACGTAGGAGTTCGCCAATACAAAGGTACTATAAGAGGTAATGAATCGACATTACTCGTTGGATATTCACAAAATCCTTACTAAGATCTTTATCTATGCATGTAATATATATGTCTGTTCGTAAGAAGTCTGATCATACGATTTTCAATTGGAATCATATTAGTAGAAAGATGAATATAAATGAAATTGATCAATTGAAGACATATTACAAAGTTTACTATCGAAAAGTTTGGGCTTTTAAACGAGCCGTGCGACATTTTAGACGATTAAAATTCGCTGGAGATAGTTTTTCATTGATTTTTGCAACTGGAGGTATAGTTTCTTCAATAGTAATGGGAGGCATTGCTTTAATAGCTGTAAGTACCACATCTCTATTAATTCAATCATATATGAAACATTGCAGTTTAGATAGTAAAATAGAACTATGTCAATATGCTTTTAGATCATATCAACATTTATTAAATCAAATAAAAGATGACTTAAGATCAGGAACATCTAATCACGACGAATTATTAAGGAAAATGAAAAATCTAGATGATACTATTTCAGATTTGTGTCCAATAATTGACAAATTTTACAAGATGTATGATAAAAAGTATGAATCTTAGTAGTCATTTATTATGAAATTTATTTCATCACCTTTCAACTCCATTATTAATTTCAAATATCTTTCACAAGTCAAAAGGGTGCATTTTCTCGTCGTTAATCGTATCTTCCTATATGGTAAACCCATTTTCTTAAATAATTTTCTCAATATGAAAATTATAGAAATCATTCTTTTTCGATCTTTACGAATTTCATGCCATATAAGATTGATATGATTAAAAATATTAACAATCTTATTTCTCGTTCCATAAGGAAAACTGTAATCATATTTAATCTCAAATTCATTAATTTTATTCAAGACATAATATTTTCTATTATGAATTATTTTTCTTTTAATTCTAAGATTAACATCATCTAAATCTGGTTCATGAACTATAAATCCATGATGTGAACTACAATTCATACAAATAAACGAATCTTCAATTTCTTTCATATCGGGATTATCACAACATTGATTCTTCTTAGTTTTAGTGATAATCAATTCTGTATTACAAAAAGGACATTCGATATTACCTTGTACGATTAAGAAATCGTGAAAGATGTTACAATCGTTATCCATACTATGATAACACATAATTTTTATAAAAAGTTGATTTTCATCCTTTTATAGCATAAGAGGTGATGGCGAGTTTCTGTCCTTACAGCCAATGTAGCATTAAGGCTGTTTAGGAAGAGACAAATTTTCTTTTTATTTAAGTCAAAGGCTGGTTATTGTTTGTTCTTCGAAGATTTTTGTCTTGCTCAATAATAATTAAGTTTCTAAATACGGAACCACAGCTTGTTTTGTCAAAGCCATCATAAGTTGAGAATCAACTCTGAACTACGAAGTGAAAATTCATTCTTCTGCGTTCGTCAATTTTAAAAACTCACTCGGCAACCCCATGATGAGATGATAACGGCTGTTGGCAGGTACGACTCTGGTGCATGATTATGTTTGTAACAATCTAAGTGAGGCAGCTAATGAAGATGTAAAATCAAATGCGAATTGTTACTGACGATCTCGCTATGAATGTTCCGTTGTTGTGATGTGAGAAATCAGCAGAATATGAAACCGAATCAATCGGCTAATACGATTTGTACTAATATGTTTATTAACAAGATAGCTTTCTCTAGCATTGAAATTAGAACAATGTTTGTGGTGAGAAGCCCCATCCCTAGCAAGGGACCTAAATCTGTCGTTGTTTGAAAGTTCACTTACTCGAGCTGTGGAGCATGTTACATCAGAGGGACCTTTCGACATCTCTCAACAAAGATCAATGATCGTGTGGTGAGATCGTCGGGAGTAGTGCTGCTGAGAAGGACTATTACCTCGCATGTTCAAAAATTTGTTGGAAGTTTCCGTCTGAATCTTATTTTACGTTCAATCAGGCCTCGATGAGAGTCTTTCCATTCAAAACAAATAGGCAATGCACACCCTTTTGGAGAAAACCTACACTCATTAGTAACCTTTGTACGTTGTTCCTAACCCGTCATCGTAATATCTCACCAAGTTGTTTAAATGTTTTTGTTTAGGTTAAACCGACTATTGAAACAAAACTCTAACTCAACACCAAAGAGGCCATTCATATGAAATTTGGAAAGCATGTACACTGTAAGGCTCAATTGAGCCAAAACATGCATTTTCTTCCTTTTGGCTACAAAGTGTGCATAAGTGTCAGCCATTTATTAGAGAAACATACTCTCTAAAGTTTCAAACAAATTGAACGATTGCACAGAAATCGGAAGGTTAAATAGCTGTTCATAACCTCTATGATTATGGAGCGGTCTAACAAATGGTTGAGAAGTATTCGGAAAAAATGCCTGTGACGTAGCTGTTGGCGCGGGAAATATTCTTGAAACTGCTCCCTTTTTAAATTCACTGAGAAGTTCTATTTCTATAGCTGAAGGTGCCGTGCGTCTGACTGAAAACATGCCATGCATAGTTACGTCCAGTCATAAAGCTGGCACCGTTACTGATCCTGCTAACTACAGTCCGGCCTATTTCTGCCCTCCCTGTCTTCGCAAAGATCCTAGAAAGTGGTGTGCACCATTAATGTTCCTGAAAAATACAGACCGGCCTATCTTTGCCCTCCCTGTCTTCGGAAAGATCCTAAAAATGGTGTACACCACTACTGTTCCTGAAAAATACAGACCGGCCTATCTCTGCCCTCCCTGCCTTCGCAAAGATCTTAGTAAGTAGTGTGCACCATTACTGTTCCTGAAAATTACACACCGGCCTATCTCTGCCCTCCCTGTCTTCGGAATGATCCTAAAAATGGTGTACACCACTACTGTTCCTGAAAAATACACACCGGCCTATCTCTGCCCTCCCTGCCTTCGCAAAGATCCTAGTAAGTAGTGTGCACCATTACTGTTCCTGAAAATTACACACCGGCCTATCTCTGCCCTCCCTGTCTTCGGAAAGATCCTAAAAATGGTGTACACCACTACTGTTCCTGAAAAATACACACCGGCCTATCTCTTCCCTGCCTTCGCAAAGATCCTAGTAAGTAGTGTGCACCATTACTGTTCCTGAAAATTACACACCGGCCTATCTCTGCCCTCCCTGTCTTCGGAAAGATCCTAAAAATGGTGTACACCACTACTGTTCCTGAAAAATACACACCGGCCTATCTCTGCCCTCCCTGTCTTCGCAAAGATCCTAGAAAATGGTGTGCACACCATGATCTACTCTTACTTCCAAGAAAACGATCTTCTATCAGCGTATCAGTCCGGTTACCGTCCACATCATTCTACAAGCACCTCAGTGGTTAACGTTTAACAGACGTCACAAACAAGCTACTTCACGATATAGAAAAAGGTTAACTTACTGGAATGGACTTCTTAGACCTTTTAAAAGGCTTTGATACTCTACCATGAACTCTTGTTGAACAAACTCGTATCTTTTGGTTTTTCGTACTGTACTATAATCTGGTTCAGAGCATATCTTACCCTTAACCCCCATATAAATGGTGCCGTGTCTGATTCTCTACAGTCAATTAAATTTGGATTATCACAAGGTTCTATACTGGGCCCATTATTGTTTATAGTGTAAATAAATGACATGCCTTCTGTTGTTCGAACTGTGACAATCAACTTTACGCTGAAGGTGCCTTACTGTTTTTCAGTGGTAGTTTTATTTAGGTCTAGGAAACTTAGACGAAACCGGGTAAGGCATGATAAAGTTATTAAAGGCTGGCTTGTGAATAAAAAAAAAACTTTAAAACCCGTAATGTTTTCAACTAATTCTTGCAATAAGCATAGTTTGTAATGCATTATGTTATTCCCGTAGGGAACAGTTGTGTTATAAAGCAATCTCTTGTTTATTGATCATGAGTGATGGGGACTTTTGTTTGATGAAAAGGCCTTCAGCTATTAATGGCTTTAAGCCTTTCATAACTTTAACAAGTATATTTTTAGCGATTTTGATATCTAGAGTAAAGTATTTTGAGAAATGGAAAGTCTTTTCACCTCTTTATATAGCAGTATTACAGACTGGACAAGTTAAGTTCTTTTCAAACGACCCTCATTAGCAAGCTGTTGTTGTTCAACTGGCGGGTAATTTAAAATCGAGGAATTTGCTTTCTCCGTCCAAGTAGCAGAACTAGGGTGACTGTTTCCATTATAGAAAACTCTTTCCGGTGGGAATGTAGCCGTGTGATTGCTGACAAAGCGAATGCGGGAACTCCCTGTTAGTAGTCGTCACGCCTGAGTAGAATCTAGGAGACGCGCGGGTTCGAATCCCTGCTCTGGCGTAACATCGATATTATTTTTGGATGAGTGTTTGAAAGGTAGTTACACTGTGTGTGTTTATTTCTCATATATATCCTGGTTCTAACCTTTCTAAGCCTCACAATCACATAGAAGTTTTCGGATGGGAATTAGGCCTACTCGGCCGGGGCCTTAGGTCGCCACCATTTAGAGAGTTTTAAGGCTATTTAAGGAAAAATGGGGTGAAATATGACTGCGACTAAGTGCGGTTCAAAACTTAAGGAATTATGGGTTAATCACTGTATAAGTGTTGAATCGAACCGTTTGATTTTTAGATCAGACTAGGTTCAGCTTTCTTAGCCAACTTTTTGGAGTAGTGTTCACGGAAAAAGACAGTTAACCAAAGAGCAAGTAAGTTAGTCTACAGACTACAGAGTAATTGCCTTTTTGTCAGCCAGAGAAGGCTCCACAAAGACCTTGCCAAGCTTCTTGTTGAAATTCATTTTTTATCACCTAAGTGTATTCTCTTCACGAAGTCTAACATTGAAAGGGTTTTAATCAAAAGAGAATTTCTGGTTTATTGTTGTTTAGAAGCTGGAAGTTTGCTTTACAGGCAAAGTTTTGACGGAGAAAAATTTCTCAAAAGCAGAATACCCTGCCACATCGAACGTCGTGTTTATTGTTGTTTAGAGCTGAAGTTTAGCTCTAAATCATTTTGCTTTACTGTCATAGTTTAAACTGAGAAAAATGTCTCAAAAGAACAATACATTGCCACATCGAATCGAACGTCGCGCACTGTATAACTAGCTATGCGAAACGCAGTCGAAAATTTACAGTTTCACAACCCTGTTAACTCAGAACAGGCTTTTTTTTTTGGAGTTCCTGTGAACTCTGTACCTATTAATGTTATATACTGTCATGAAACTCGGGATTAGATAGAACTTGAATAACTTTTTCTATTAACGTACTTATGTATGTATGACGTCAGACCATATAAAAATTACGATTTTTGACTTTAATATTTTTTGTATTGTCCAAAATCAAGGCGATTGCTATAGACGTTAGATTGTCACGTGAGACATCAATTAAGATGGAAGGAGAAGATGACGTAAAATTAAGAAGAGATTCGAGCGCGATATCCTTTATATCATACGGCCCGGATTATTGGTCTTCAATGCACGCTGCAAACAAATCAATCAAAAAATTAATACAGCTATAACAGTAATAATCATGGTCTTCATAATTTGATTTTTAAGAGAATAGTGTTAATTAGTGAGAATAGTGTTAATTATATATATATTTTCTGTCAACTATTGTCGAAAGTAGCACGCATGCTACAAAGACACTAAAGACAAAGGACGAAGCGGTCGCTATGTTGATTTTCAAAAATAAGCAAAAAACGTTTTTTCTAAAATAATTCATCATCGTTCTAGGACACCAACATGGCGGCTATGACGAAAGGTAACCGGTAATTCTCAAAGCTCTAACTTTTCAGCGTACCTGCGCTTAAAATACTTGTTCCCATAACTTTCACCAGCGGCTTCAGGTTTGAACTGTTTGTCAAAAACTTCAGCTGTAGCTGAGCATATATACTGTCCAGGTTTGGAGAGAAACTGCCAAAATAAATAGAGGTGAGTTTAAGTTTCCGCCTTATGCATGTTTACGTAAAACACCTAAAAGCCTCGCTTTCGAATCACGAAAGTGTAATTATTCCATAAATCACATCCAAAAGCGTCCACAAATGAAAATAATTCCTTGCACGTGCAAAATGCTCACACTTATGTCTTGAATACGAGGCTTGGGGATGAAATTGACTAGTTTGACGTCAACATGCATAAGGCCTATTAGTGAGTAAGAGGTGAAATGGTGAATGTGTCCTTTGAAATTTTACATAGGCATGTTTACCTTAAACAGACAAACTTGAGTCCAGTTGGTTTCCTGTTTTGTTGATAAGCTGAAAAAAGCTGCACAAAAAGAGAAAACGCATACATAATGGATGCAAAGGACAATCTAGCGCATCAGCGTTAACTGCAACAAGCCTAATTGGATGTTTAAACCATTCATGAATACCATTCAGGAATACCACGTCCACTACAAGCTGTTAGTCAAATTCTCAAATACCACGCTTTTTCTCTCACCCAATCAATAGCAACAACAATCGTTTATGAACTTACACGAAAATGTTAACAATATTGTTTCCACCCGCAAAAAGGATCTCCAGCGTCTCGCACATGTTTGTCACGTGATTCAATGTCTAAAGCAGATGTTGAGCGGCATTCTGATTGACAGACTTCTAACGGTTTAGAGAGAGAGTACAATATCCCTGAGCCGCGTGGAATGAATCCCAATTGATTATCCCATAACAGGGTTATTAGGCCTGGATGAGAGCCGTTTAAGCCTTGCTGTCCAAGTTGTTTACAGTTTTTAAACAAGTCCCCCTCCCCCCTTTTCTAATACGTCCC
>JAOBAT010063007.1:0-24586 GCA_026413305.1 Hydrozoanthus tunicans | reverse complement strand
ACAAATAATTATGTATTTAATTTTCAAAACAACTTTGCGTGTCAACTTGCTCATGCCGAAAGAAAAGAGTCGAAGTTCACAATTGTCATCAGAAACTGTAGAATCGTTTTACAATTGTTTGAGAACATTTACTACTGCAGATAACTCCTGAAGTAAATCCTGATCATAACTTACCAAATTTTACTAAGCAAACTAAGGTTTATCGTTTAGCGAGCACGCGCATTAATCGTTGCTTTCAGTTCATTTGTTTGAAAACAATGCCCCCCTCCCCCATGCACTACGGTCATAACAGCTCCATCTACATTACTATTTCTCTATAACAATTAACATTTAAACTCCTCAAATGATACTGAATTATAGAGCGCGTGTCATGTTCAACAACTATCAAGATATAAAAGTCACTAACCTTCTGTTCAGCCATTTTGTCTTTATAGTTTCGATTTTCGTCGTCCGTTTTCAGTCCTGACAAGACTATCCCAACATGAAAACATTTCTGCACTCCAGATGTTTGTTAGCATCGAAAATCCCATATTATCCATACAACACTTACTTTCCCCAACATTTCGGCGTGACTACGCCATTTGCAAAGAGTGTTAATACACTCGCAAAACGTTTTGATGCTTCAAATCTCGTGGGGCTAATAAAAATGGTAATCTCATGGTTGACTGCGTTTGATGAGTAGCGGCTTTGCTGACACTTCACTGGCCCTGTTCAAGACAAAGCTTTTTTTCGGTTCGGGAACGCAACTTCGATTTTGCAATAAACATTAAAAAAACGGATCCAAATCTGCGACTTAAATGTGTTGGTGTATTAAGAAAATCAGAAAGGCTTTCTCAATTGTTTGTCACAACTTAGTAAAACTAAAAACATAGTAGATAGTTGTTAAGACGGAAGATCAAAATAATCTGGTTGTTTTGATTCCTTACTTGGTGTTTTTGTTAACAATAAATACCTTATAGTTACTAGCTTTGTCAGCCGAGAGCAAAGCATTACAACATTGAAACATGCAGTTGTAAACTATTCAGTCTTTTAAACGTAGAATCTTGCAATGCACTAGCCTGTGTAGCGGCGGTTTTTTGGGAGGGGGAAACAGGAAAATCGCGATTTCGAAAATTACGGCCGCTATGTAGGAAGCGTCAGTTGAGGAGAAACTGGGAACTCGCGCTTCCAACATGGCGGCCGTAATTTTCAAAATCGCGATTTTCCTGTTTCCCCCTCCCAAAAAACCGCCGCTACGCAGGCTAGCAATGCACGCGACTTGGCGAGTCTTTAAACGCTTTTCGTCGAACTTGTATTGTGCTTACATATAAAAGGTTACTTGAATATAAAGCGACCTTTGCTTGTTTCAGTGTCTTATTGAGGCCGCGGAATTTGACAAAATTCGAGCGTCAAAAACTATATTTTTACTGACGCCTCGTTAAATAAAAGATTAAGTGGCATATAAAAGCGGAAAGTATTTGTGCGTTTGCTACTAGCCTGTATTAATTGTATGCATATTTGCCAAAATCCGTTTGTCATGTAAATTTATACCGTTTTGTAATATAAAACTGCTACTCTCGGCCACATGAGTATTCTTATCTACATTTGTTTAGTAGCAGTACGGAAGTTTTTGTAAGTGTTTAATACTTGGATTTGCCTAAACTAAGCGACTATCTTCGAACGCGTGTCATCAATCTGTATAAGCAGAAATACCGTCCTACGCAAATTCTTCGGGTTCTGGAAAGTGAATGCAGCTGTGTTCCAAGTTTATCAACAGTGACACGGCTCATCAAAAAGTACGTCAAGACAAACTCAACCAAAGACTTGGCTAGACAAGGCCGACCTCCCAAGATTACTCAAGCAATCAAGCAAAAACTAGAAGTTAAAATGCGTGAAGATGACGAGACAACAAGTGAGGACCTAAAAGGGTTAATTGAAAAGGAACACGGAGTCACACTATCGTCCTCCACCCTTCGGAAAGCTCGACGAATTCAAGGCTGGACTATGGTTGGCTCTGGGTACTGCCAATTAGTACGCAACCAGAACAAACCAAAACGACTTGACTTTGCTAGACAGATAATGGAAGAGAACGACGACTTCGACAACGTGATTTTCAGTGATGAGTCGACGATAAAGGCTGAAAGATACCGGCGATTTAGCTTTAGGAAAGACGGCGAAGCAAAAAAAAAGAAGCCAAAACCAAAACACTCCACCGCTGTTCATGTCTGGGCTGGTATATCCAAGCATGGCGCCACGGAAATCTGTATTTTTGAAGGCATAATGGACGCCAACGTGTACTGTCAAGTTCTCGAGCAAACTCTGTTGCCATTTGTAAGAGAAAAGCTACCTGACCATAGATTTATGCAGGACAAAGATCCTAAGCATACCTCAAGACTTGCCAAAGCGTTTTTCGAGAAGCATAACATCAATTGGTGGAAAACACCCCCCGAGAGTCCGGATTTAAATCCGATTGAAAACCTTTGGCATGAGCTTAAAGAGTTCATTAGATCCCATGTGAAGCCTAGCAGCAAACAAGAGCTAATCGATGGCATAAAGAGGTTTTGGCGTGAACGCGTAGATGTCCAGAAATGCAGAAAGTACATTGACCACGTCCTCAAGAAAGCCTGTCCGGCTGTGGTCGAAGCACAGGGCTGTGCTACTAAACACTGAACTCGTGATAATGTATAATGGATACAAAGAATTAAAGTTCTTTTCATATCAACCAAATTGAAGAAAGAAGATGAACAAATATATTTCATATGTCTATCTATTTTATTTATATTTAAACTTCTACAAAGTCACCTAATCCAACTATGTCATTCGTATCTTTTTTGTGAGATGTATGTTAGAAAAATAAAATTTACTTCAAAGTTCACGAGTAGTACATGCTTTTGTTCTTGTATATACATTGAGGATTAGTTTGGCTGCAAAATTAAAGAAAAGTTAAGAACAGGCTCACTTAGCTTCTATCTTTGACTTTAAAAAACAGAACGAGCTAAGAACCGCTTCGCAGTTTATCATCACCTCGTGGCTGAATTGTTCAAACTTTGCTTTCCACTACAAATTTCAAATTGTTGACTTAGTTTATCTTCTTTTTCTAAAAACACAAATCCGAATAAGAACAGTTTAGAGTTAGAAACAATTCAAAGTTTTTGTTCATGTAATTAGTATGTCGTTTGAATAAACTTTTTATACGCGTACACTTTTGTGGTATAAACTTAGCCGTTATTTCGCGAGGTAATGAGCTCAAATTTTTCAGCACGTGTAACTGTTTATCTGCCTCGCGAGTTTGAACAGCTAAACTTTTATCTAAAATATGCGTGGGCCTTTGAAACGAAAGATTCAAAGAGTTCTTAGCAAGACGAGATTGAGGCCGAAAAAACTGTTGATAATTGATTAGAACGAAAACAAATTGCCCCAACATTTGTAGCTAAGATTCTAAGAATTATAAAGATAAGACACACAGAACAAACGGTATGAAATGTTAATCAAATGCGTTTAAAAAAAAGTCTGAAAAGTGAAGACTATCAAAGTATTCGATTATTGACTTCTGGTTAGCCAAATGAGTTCACTGGCTGCAATCAAGAGAGTGACTAAATCAGTGAGTACCAAAAACCAGTTCTACACCGGATTCCCAAACTACAATGGTTTTTTTGTTATGTTGAGCCAAAACCTAACAAACTGCTGTAATGACGTACCAAAAACATTTCTGATTCCAAAAATTACCAAGTAAAGAACAATAAGAAGACCGGTCCAAAAAGAATGTTAACACATTTAAAGAATTCTGGATGGAACTAGTTCGACTTAAACTTGGCCTTTTCGTTAGATATCTATCTGACATATTTAATCACACAGGGACATTTTTCCAAGACATTCAGTGCCTGAATCAATTTTTTCTTTGTTGAAGTTAAGCTGTTGTTTTCCTTCCTACCTCAGCTTGATGTACGTAAAAAATACCCTAAAACTCGTGTAATCATAAACTGAACTGAACTGAAATACTTGCTGAAGTCCCTTAATCAAAGCAAACTCAGTCTGAAACATGGTCTAGTTACAAGCACAATACTTTTTTAAGTTTCAGTGTGCATCTCTCCAAATGGAAAGGTGAGCATGTCTCAAAACCATGGGGAGGACGAATATCTTACAAACAAATAACAAAAAGCTCTTGCCTTCTGGTTCTTCTTGATACTGACGATAAGATATTGGCTGACTGAGGTTTTGACATTGACGACATTTTGACACCTGGGAGACACCTAAATCTACCACCATTCAAAGGTAGTAGAGAACAACTCAATGCATCGGAGGTTGAAAAAAGGTCAAAAATTGCATCAGCAAGGATTCACGTAGAAAGAGCAACTGGCAGAATAAAGAACTACAGCATTTCCAATAAGTCTTGCACACGTACAAGAACAGATACTCAGTGTATGTGCTTACACGGCCAGTTTCTGCCACCTTCACTTCCTCTTGGAAAGAAATAAATGGTTTTAGAACACCTATTAAAATTATTTCATTCATTTCATTAGGGAGAATTTTGTTCAATAATTCAAATCACCAACAAAATCTTTTCAGGAAATTAATAGAAGCTTGGTTCATGTGGAATTAAATCGGCAGCAGCTACAGTAAGAAAACCCAGAAGTGATACCCTAACAGAAGAACAGATTGGGGAAGTTGAGTAATTTTATGAAACAGATGGTATCAGTACGTTAGCATAAGCAAAGATGGCGGACGGACGCGTTCATGTAAGATGACAACCCATCAACTCACGCAGAAAGTTGTTATAATGGGTGATAAAAATCTTATAAAGGCAATCGCAGAGACAATTTTGGGAATGATATTGAAGAAATCAGCAGGGAGCGATGAAATCATCAATAAAGTGTCTTGCTCCATCTCACAGCAGCCCAGCTTTGGAAAATCCGTTATCATCAAGATCAAAAGGACGACATAAAACAAAATCTATATAACTCTTTCTCTATCGATCTTATAGATATAAAGAAAAATCAATTGGAAGACCACAGTCTGTACAACGAAAATCAATAGCTTGAATTGAGAATAGACGAGCTCGAACAGTACAGCCGCAGAGATTGTCTTGTTCAACATGGGATAGCCTAATCCAAACACGAAAAGAAGAACACAGACGAACTGGTACTGGAATAATAAGAAACAAGCTCGACCTTGAAGTATTTGCTACAGATCTTGGCAGGTCTCACAGAACAGGTCAAGGCCATAATAATACCTATCAGAGGCAGCGAAAGAAAACAGAAAAAACAGCGTCCCATTAATGTCAAATTCGTCTCTTACCAAACCTGCGCTAAAGTATTTAGAAGAAAACGCAAAGTAAAGGGATCAGGAGTTAGAACAGCTGAAATCCTGACGCACTTAGCTTTATAGAGTATATAACAGTAAGTCATTTCAGGGAGCCAGTGCCCATCATCAGTATTACCTTTATTATTATTCACAGGACGAAATCGCACGTTTTCGTTTTCGGAAATTCAGCGGAAACACGCACTGCGCGTGTTTCCGCCGCGTTTCCGCATGCGGAAACGTACTCTGTCAAAATTTTATTAGATAGATGGGTTTCCGTAACGTTTCTGAGTCGGAAGTGTGAAACAATGTTTCCGTACCGTAAACGTGGAGGAAACCAGGATGTCGAACTTGAGATGAACGTTTCCGTCGCGTTTCTGGCACATGATCTGTAACGACATTATTTTATATCGTATCGTTCCAACAAGCAAAGTCTTTCTCGAAACAATTTAAAACAACAGAACACAAAACTCCACACGTTGAACCACGCCCACCCATCGGTCAACTTCACCATGGAAGTTGAACATAAAGGCAGACTACCATTTCTAGGAATGACTCTAGTGAGGGACGGATCTACGATACAGACAGAAGTGTATAGAAAGGCTACGAACACGGGCCTCCTGCTCCACTATCAAAGCCACGTCGATAAGCAGTACAAGAAAAGCCTGCTAAAAACCATGCTTCACCGAGCACATCGATTGTCCTCTCATATTGCTGTCTTCAGTCAAGAGTGCAAAACACTCGAGAACATATTTTTGCACCTTAAATACCCAATTGGCCTAATCAAATCCACAGTGAATAAATTTATTAATGACCTTCAAGCAGAGCCCGCAGTAAGCGAAAAACCGAAGCCAGAACTTGTTGTGCTGCCCTTTAAAGACCGAAAGTCAGCCAACACCGTAAGGAACCAACTCAACGACCTTAGCGGGAAGATCGGAGTCGAATTGCGACCTGTCTTTACTAGCCGCAAGCTTCACGACGAACTTAAGCTAACCGAACAAAAGCCCAAGCTAGTTAATCAACAGCAAGTTGTGTACCATTTTCAGTGTGATCAGTGCGAGGCTGATTATGTCGGCTACACCTGCCGACACCTACATGAGCGCGTAAACGAGCACGCGGGAACAACTGCTGTTGGCGAACACTTAAGGAAACACATTGACTGTAATCTCTCTAAAATTCCTAAACTTTTCAAAGTCTCAAAAAAATGCCGCAATAAATTGGACTGTTTAATGTATGAAATGCTTTTCATTAGAGACTTAAAACCAAACCTTAATAAGCAAAAAGACAGCGAAAAATACCCAGTGCTGGAAACCCCTGGCCTTGCTCAAGTTTCAGGGTCTTTTATCTCAAGGAACTTAGCACGACATAAAAAATGATATGCCAAAGCTTCGGTTTAAAAAGAATGAAGTTTTCATGCATCGTTTCGCTGCTTAGATCATAGGTTGTCCCATACTGACGTCACCACATTTTCGCTACTTTCAGCTCACCCGATCTCGGCCAAAGAACATTATAGCACCGTTTTGTACGAGCTTACCAAAACGTCAGTTGCTATCAGTCACATTGATAGCGCAAATAACAGACATGATAGTGCGAATAAAAGACATGGAACTAAACTGAAGAAAGTATCGGACATTTGTAGTTTGGTATACGATCGAGGCGAAAACCAGCAGAAGTTCGCCCAGGAAATTGACTTCGAGCATTGCAGTAAGAGAGAACAGTGAAGCAACGTTTCTTTTTTTATTCACAAAATTAACTATAATTAGTGTAATTGTTATTATTATAATTATAATTATTATTATTGATCTTGTTGTAATTGATGCCTGTATAGCTGGAGTATCAAGTTACTGAAAATCATTGAGGGATGACAAAACAAGAAGAAAGAATGATTCATTTTCAAAGCATAGAAAGCAAGCCCAGAGTTTAAACAGAAAAAAAGGGTGAGCAAGAATTGGTTGGTTTCACTGTTTTATAACTTTTAGATACAAAATATTTCAATGCTAACTGATTTTGACTGATAGACTTGTTCCTTCTCAGACGTGTAAAATTTTTTTTAAGTTATATTACTAGTCAAGAGTTAAAAATGAGTTCCGATTGAACTGCTTCCTCAAGTGCTTGAGCGACCTCAAAACTAAAAGTTGCAAAATCAATACAAAGACTATTTTTTCACTGAATCAAATTAATCCTAAATCCCCAAATTCTTGATGAATAAGAAGTTAACGTCATAATTTGCACCATTTGAAGTATGATATACAGCAGTATCCATGAATCAAAGTAATTGAAGGTAGAACACCTGAAGGGAACCTCGGCTATAAAACAAAGGTTAAGTCAAAGTCAACACTTGTTTATTCTGTGTCTATATCGCTATTCATATTTGATAATCCTGTACTTAACTGATGTGAAGTAACTTGTTTTGAACATTTCCACAGTTTGAATGCAATGTCATTGCGTTGTAGTGCCAGACTTCTCAGTAGTTCAATTGTATTTATCTGTAGTGGAGACTTGCGCTACCACACAGTGACATCACATTGGCAGCACGTAAGAAATTCAAACTATGGAAATAATTCATTGATATTAGTTATATGAACAAGGTTATCAAGTATGAGCTGTTGATATAGACACAGGATAAACAAAAGGTTTCTTTGACACAATGACTGTCAGACAGTCAAGGTTCCCTTTAAGTTGCAGTATACTGAGCGCCAACAGCTACATGATTGAACTATTCCTATATTGTACTTAAGTTTCTAATCATATATACATTTTATTAAACTTGTCAAATAATTATAATAAATTCTTTTTAATTTGTTTTGCACAGAAGCTGCAGCGTCGCCTGGATGTTGTAGACAATTCCCCATTGTCTGAAACAGATAAAATGAAGGTAAAGGAACACTTTTCGGGAGCAAATGCCATCGAATTCATCTCCAGTGAAGAGTGATGGAGAAAACTGTGAACATGGTCCACGGCCACGAAAAGTTATTAAACTAGGCTAAGGCTAACGACTAAATTAAGGAACATTAAGACTGTTTTAGTTGAGCATTATTGCTCGTTAATGTCAGCAAAGCAGAAACGTGTTGCAGCAAAAGTTCGAATTAGCACAGAGGTGTCGGCACGCAGTGTGCCAAAGGATGCCCCTCATTGGGCAGTTCGTAGAGAATAATGTTACATATGATTTGTTTGGCCCTTTTCAACTTGGGGTCACATGGTACAAAGTTGAAAAACTGGAGAGCAACAGATTATGAAAGACTTCCAGTAGGACATGAGAAACTGTGGAAAGCTATTCTTTTCTAATTAATTGTGCTTTGGCCTGAAGTGTGTTACATTCTTATAATGCCTTTTTGTGCTTTGTTTTTGAATCTGTTACATTTGTTGCTCTCCAGTTTTCAGGATTTGTACCACGTGACTTCTAGCTGCAAAGCCAAAAAACCTATTTAGAACTTTATTTCTATTTTTTTTAAAATTCAGGTTGAGAGAATTAAGCATTTGATGGAGATTTTGACTTTCTTGTTTGACTTTGTTCCAGTTTAAACTCTAGAAGAATTGAGATATTTATTGTTTTTATTAATTTCTGATTGAGAGTTTAGCATTTGATAGCAAATTTTCTTTTTTGTTATTCATAGAAGAATAAGAGCTTTACTATTTTTAAAATGTAGTGTTTGTAAAAGGTTTATGTTTATATGTATATATTTAATATTCGTAAATAAAACAAACCGTTTAAGAGCAAATGTTGTTGTGTTTTTCTCTGCCCCGATTAGCTGAAATTTAGCCTTCCAAGTAATTATAAAAATAGTTTAAGCTGGATCGGAAATGCGTACGGTTATCATGGAAACTGGTATAAAAATTCCACTTAAATAAAATGAGTGTACTTCGACCAAAACATGACGGAAACGTGTGTGTACTTCGACCGAAACAAGACGGAAACGAACTAAAAAGAATCCAGTTCCGTCGGTTTCAGTTGACGAAAACATGTGTTTAGTGTAACGGAAACATATATTTACATCACGTTTCCGTGGGAAAACCGTTAACGGAAACGTGCGATTTCGTCCTGTGATAAAAATCGAAGAGTTTGTAACAGCAAAACATCAAATACCGGTGAGTAACATTTATTGATGAGCAATATGAATTTCACCTGATTGCAAACTCTGTTACCATGGTAACCCTCGGGTGGTCAAAGGTATATATTTTGATTATGGTGATTTTTTTCCATTTTGAAATAATTATTGTTATTCAGTTGATAAAATAATTCCTTTACCAGTTTAAAATCTGTGTATGCGTTTTGTGGATGAGTAGTAGCTTTTCTTAGTCTCGCCCACGTGGATTCAGAAAACGAAGCACCTTTAAATGTCAACAGCAGTGATTCAGAAAGTGCGAGTGATGAAAGTGGAGACAAAAGTGAAGACAATGAAGGTAATTCAGGCGAAGTTTATTCCACTCTGCAATGGTCCTCGCGCATCCAGGCCCCACCAGATGTAGAGTTCAACAAAGAGGTTGGTATAAAAGTTTACATGCCTGAAAATTCTACTTGTCTTGACTTTTTTTAACTGTTCTTTACCCGTGATGTTGATCAACTAATTTACCTGACCAAAAGGCTCTAAAGGCTCTAAAGGCTCGGTACAAGAAGATATTCCTAAAATTTGGCAGGAAGAAAGAAAGATACTTATGGAAGAATTCAAGGATGCCAAATGGAGAGGGTTAAAAACAAAGTGGCAGGGAAGTAATTTAATTATTCAGGGTGAAAGAGTTTCACATAAGAGGCGTGGGTTAGATTTTTAAACTTCCTAGCTAGCTAAGAGTGCGTTGTTTGCTCTTAGTGGTCAAACTGTAATGAAATACATATTGAGGATTAGGTTTTGGTTTTTGAATTGGACTGGACATGGACAACATATATACCTTAGTATTGAGTGTTTTATGATGTTTTTTGTGTTTGTATAGTTCTAAACAATTTCCCTATTCTGATTACAACACTTGTATTTTTTTAGATTGCGCCGAAAGATTTACATTTGATCAAATAACTGAAACTCCCGCTTTTTCTTTTGCTAAAATATTTCTTTGTCATGCATATTACCTTCATCTGATAAATGAGCAGTCTTGACGGTTTAAAAGTTGGCGCTCTTAATTTCAGAGGTATCGTAAATGAAAAGAAAAGAAAATATGATTTCCATTGGCTCAGGTCAAAAAAATTAGACAAATATCGTTTAACAGAAATACACGGGAAGAATGACAACTTTGAAATGCAGCAATGGGAATCCCAATGGGATATAAAGCATGTTTTGGTAATTGCTCAGAAGGTCGAAAGAAGGGTGTGACAATTCTTTTCAATAACACTTTAGTTACTCGTTACACCAAATTGTAACAGATCCGGAAGGAAGATATGTCATCCTGGATTTGACTATTTTCGACACGAGGCTTTTACTGATATCACTATACGGACCGTACAAGGATTCGCCTGAATTTTTTAATTCTCTAGTCTATCTATTGGAAACCGTGGATAGACGCAGATATTAAGTATATCAACGACATAATAGATGACAAAGGTAACTTTCTTTCTTACGCCAAACTTTGCCAAAAATTCAATACTTGCTTTAACTATCTGAATTACTTCAGTGTATTAAATGCTATTCCAAAGCAATGGATGAAACCACTGAGAGAGACTAACACAAACAGCTTAAACCCTTTGACAACGAAAAGTTTTCTTTACAATTCATGGTTAATAAAACAGAAACTAAGAAACTTTACTATTCACTTTTAAATAAAAAAAAGTAACGATGCACCTCTAAAATATCAAGAGAAGTGGATAGCGTCATTAGCTTTTGAAGATGTTGATTGGGCTGAAGTATATAAATTACCTTTTAAGTATAAGAAAGAAACAAAACTTCAATATTTTCAATATAAATTGAATATAGAATTTTGCCAACAAATAAGTTTTTGTTTTGGATTGGATATAAGAATACACCAAATAGCTACTTCTGTAATAATTAGGATGAAACAATTGAGCACCTCTTCTATGAATGTCACTATGTTATTAACTTATGGCAATCACTAAAACTGCACGTTCAAAACCTTGCAGATTTAATTCTTAACCTTTCCATTGAAAATGTTTTACCTGGTATCAGAAACGAACACTCTGCAAAGAGTGCCAACTATATTATAATACTTGCGAAATATTATATCTACTAATGCAGATGCAATGAGAAACAGTTTAACGTTTGTACGTTGTTGAATTTCATAAAAAACAAATATGAAATAAGAAAATATGCGGGTTTTCCAAGATTAGAAAAAAATGAAAATCTATTTAATCTTCACAACGACATATATTGTTGTAATATCGTATTGGTGCAAATGTAAATTATGTAAAGGGAAATGTAAATAAAAAATATATTAATAAACAAAAAAAAAGTTCAAGGGACGTGTTCAGTTTAGGCAATATTTGCCTTTGAAAAGAAGTCGCTTTGGCCAGGAAGGATTTGTTTATTGCTGATTCATCAAATGGCTATGTTCTCAACACCACCATATATGCTGGAAAGGAAGGGGCAACAGCTAGCAAAAACCTTGCTTTTCGAGTTGTACTGCAACTTGTAAAACCTTACACAAATTTAGGATGTAGACTGTTCGTCGACAACTGGTATGCCTCGGTTCCACTATTTTTAGATTTGGAAAGCAAAGGTATTCTTGCCTTTGGAACTGTAAAGCCAAACAGAAAATATTTGCCAAAGGACATTGTGGATGCTAAACAGCAACAAGTCAAGAATTTAGTTCGAGGGGAGTCACTTTTCAAACAAACTGGCAATCTTGTTTATGTGACCTGGAAAGATAAAAAGAATGTGCACTTGCTGTCCACTCTCCCAGAAGGTACAGATATGGGTCAGCTGAAAAGGAAAGTAAAGTCCAGAGGGAAATGGGAGAAAAAAAATTTCCTCAATAAAAATTAATTCAACTGTATAACACACATATGGGTGGAGTTGATTTAAGTGACCAAAGAATGGCAACCTGTTCCAGGTTAATAAAAGGCAGTATATGGTGTTATAAGATATTTTTTTACATGCTTGAGGTAGCAGTGCTAAATGCACTTATTTTGTACCAGAGGGCAGGCCATAAAAGTTTCACTCTTGGCCAGTTCAAGGAGTAGCTTGTTCACCAGCTCAATGGCGGAAAGTGTTTTCGGCAGGAGAGGAGCGTGGTGTTAGCCGGGGTTGGTGTGTTGCAGGACATGCGGTTTAATCACACACAGTTTCACTACCCAGTGGAAATTGAAACTCGAAGGGATTGCAAAGTGCACATTCAATGCGTTGCCACTAGCTATCAATGTGGATTGTGCCATGTCAGCATGTGTCCAGACCCATGTTTTGCAAGGTACCACACACTGCCAAATTACTTTTTTGACGATCCATCAAGAGATGGTCCTAAAAGGTTACAGGATGGAAATGGTAGGCCAAGGGTTGGTCCTGGTAGGCCGAGACAAAGGCGATCCAGATGAGGCAGTTTGTTGGTGTCACCAACTGATACTGACTTTACGATTTGTATTGTTTTTCTGAGAAAAGTATATTGCGAAACTGAAATTATTGCTCATTTGTAAACATGAAATGATCTTTCAGAACAATTTGAAGGTAGCAAAGTGCATTATTTTATTGTTTGCTAGTGATTAATAATTCTATAATACAACTTAAACCATGCAGTTTTCACGCAAAAAGAAGTCTTTTTGCAGGTTTACAGCTTAGTACTAAAACTCGCTATATTTTTTCTCCGTTTTTAACTTTTTAAGATTTTTCATATTTTTTCATATCAAACTTTGGGTTGGCAAAATCATCCAAGCACGAATTAATCTAACAAAGGGCTCCCTCCGTATAAGGAATGACCTTTGTTTGAAAGACAAAGCCGGCCGGGATCAACAGGCCGTGACTGAACTGCCGAGCGCGAAATTCAAAAATCTTCGCAAGCGACAAAACTACAAAATTTAAACCGGTGGGGGAGGGTGTTGTGCTTGACTGTTGCAAGCAAAACTCTAACGTAGGGGGTAAGGCTAAGTAGGCTGACTGTAAGTTCGCCGCTCTTCTCGCCGGTTTCCATGTCCACGAGCTTCCGCGAGCGCAGAGATGCCGGTTTGGGTAGAAGAAAGTCTTAATCCGAATTTTTCCCTCGATTCAAAGTGACAACAAAAAGTGAGGTGAATAGTTTTTAAAAAACTGTTCAACGCGTCGGGAGTAGAAATAAACTCATGATTAGATATGATAAACAAATTATCATCACCGTAAATGAAGCTGAGAAGGTGACGTTTCGAACGTTAGCCTTTCGTCTGAGCTATTTATCAAACCAAATAACAACAAAAAGTGTTTGAAGTGATTACCCGCGAGATTCAAATCCAGCTGTTAAAATACGGCGACTTGAATCGCCAATACAATTACTAAATCAAGCACACGCGAGCAAACGCCCTCTCAGAAATTTTCAATAACAATTGCTCTTGAGTCGTTATTTGCCAACGCGCTTATAAGCAATTATACCATTGCTAAAGAAAGCTCCGGACCATTGTTAAACTTATGTCTATTCATTAGTTCATGGTCACTAAACTAAAGAGGGTGTGAAATCGCCAAGTAATTGCAATCAAGGGTGTTAATCTCGAAGGTGTTGCAGTGAAGTTATTGATCCCACTATAAGTGCTTTTTAATACCATTGCTATTAATAAACTAAATAATTAAAATGAAACAATGGGAAAATCAGCTGCCCTACAAACGATCAGACTTAAAACTCGCGACGCACGAATTTCTCTTTCATACACTTGAAGATGTTTTCGAAGCCGAAAGTCTGCAACTCGAAAGATTCAAGCGTTAATTATCAAAAAGGTCCACGACAATACGAACGAGAATCATTTTGAGATGTTTATCTTTGCCGTTGGTCGAGGCGTATGATGAGGAGATAAAAAATCTGAGAAGAGAGAACAGCCAACTTCACCAAAACTTGCGGATATTAAACGAGGCCCGTATACTTGAAAAGCAGCAGAGCCGTGCCGAAGCTTTCAAGCTGCGCGAGCAAATAAAAGTATTGCAGGAGAACGCGGCAAAGAGTAGATTAATAATCGACAAATTGACCCCAGAAAAAGTTACTGGGAATGTGACAAAAGCACAAGGTGCAAAAAAAGACGGAAAATAACCGAATTTATCCGCAACGTAAAGGAGGAACTACCAAAGGAGTTCAAGCCAGTTGAAGTAAGTTCTTTTTTAAAATTTCATACACTTTTAAAAGGATTATAGCCCCATCGCAAACAAGACGATAGAGAGAGAGAGATGGTTAGGAACTTCTATATATATATATGGTTACATTGATAGCTTACTCGGTTACAAAAATACAGTTACCTTGCAGTTGGCCAAAGGCTGAATTAAGTAATTCACAAAGCCTAAGTCCAGTAACAAAATGTTATCTATAGTTTTTAAAAGATTTGAAAGCTCGGTAACGGAAGACAGTTAACTGTTTTAAAATTAGAAGTATAAAATTTGTAATCGGAGTTAACACTTTATAGGATACTAACTGCAAGTCACCACATGGCAGTGACGCTTTCTTTTAGAGCTGTGTAGTAAAAAACAATTACAGCTGATGAGTTCAATTTCTTCAATGGTCAGTAAGCCTTGAATGGCAGTGTAAACAAATTTGTTCACTTAGCCACATAATGCTAATTGACCACTGAAGTTAATTGAAATCATTCGTAACTTATGTAACATTGATTCCTTATACAAGCGAGAAAAATATATAGTAACATATCCACATTTAAACCTCTGTTTAACCCATGGCTTAAACGGTTTTACTTAATTTCAAAAACATTTGATTTTTGAGGAGTTCAGTAACCTTTTTGCTACAAAAGGGGAAAAAATGTAATTTGCTTTTGTAATAAAATATTATGATGCAGGGCCATATTTTTGCCAGTTTCAACTGACATTTTGCAAAATTTCATTCAAAGAGTTGGTGATTCAACTTGCAACCGATGAAAACCCTGATGTGGATGATGAAGGGTACACACCAGAAATTGTGAAACGTGTATTTGTTGCAAAAGATGAAGGGCCAGTCAGTGATAAAGCCTATCACGAACTTAGGATGGCTTTTCCTGAAGAAATGCGAAAAATGATGCCGCCCCTATCAGCAGTTGTCTATGAAAGGAAAAGCCAAATTGAAGAAATCAAAGTGATGCAAATACCCGAGGTACTATATTTTATGTTTTTATGGTTGTGAAACAATACCATAACTCGAAAGAAATAGTTTTGTACTGGAACTGATTTTTTTAAAGATCATAACAAAATAATATGATTGAAAGGTTGTTTAAATGTATCAGTTGACTCAAAGTAAGTTCTCTTCAAAAGGTTAGGTATTATGAAGTCAATCCCCTCCCATTCCTCTTCTCCATAGGCTTTATCTATTTTCTTCCAAAACACTGAACAATCTTTCTTAATTTTGTAATACTTATAGATTGTTTCAAAAGATGGTGGCTAACTGTCATTGTGTATTTCAGGCGTCTAACAAGATGGAGCTCGGAGAAGTATTCGCGATGTCCTTTCTTACCTGACCAGGATTCCTGATGTCAGGCGGGTAAAAAACAAGATGGGAAAAAAGTGAAGCTCAGCTTTGCTGCAGATGGCCGCAGAACAAGTCGAAGGGTTGGAACAGTGATGGCAGTATTTAGCATTCTAGGAGAAACCAAGCAAAGCTTTGAGTATCAATATACTGTAGCTTTGTATAACGGTAATTATCTTAAATACAATTTAATTTGTACTTTCACAACCTTTTTAGTATTTTGGGCATTCAAATGCGTTTACTCAAAAGTTAGTCTTCGAACTCCCTTTTTTATTGTGTTAACTAAAGTTATTTACATACCAACTTCTTAGGTTCAGAGAAATACGACGAAATAAAACAGTGCCTTCAAGAAACATTTAATGAGATTGAGACAATTAAGAAAGAAAGTATTACTATTGATGGAGAGCATTACGATAATTGAATGGTGAGCGCCAATAAACAAATTTGTTGCTCATTGAAAACTATGATACACGAACAACGATAAAACTTTACAAGAAGTACTTAAATTAGTGGCTTTCTCATGGATTAGAAAAGGGAGTACCCCATTGTCAAATTTCCTAATAATAAGTATATCACACCCATAAGTCTGGAATATTAGCCTACATTCTACAGCTATTCCCAAATAATAACTTACAATACATGTGAAATTTGCGGTTAGGGTTGACAGGTACTAGCATTGCTTCGCTTAAGTACAGTCATTTCAAAATACAGCCAGTTAAAACTTAAAGGATGCAAACAGAATGCCTGCTGTAGCTCTTCAGTAATTTGTAATCTTGACTCACAGTTCTCAATGTTTTCCTGACTTTTCTTCATATAAACAACAGCTTCAAACAGTTTTTTGCTATGTATATAGACCATTAAGTATATTCTTAATGTTGTGAAAAAAAACACAAAATGATAGTATAATTTACATTCCTCAAAGGAAAATTAATTATACCTTATTTAAATTTATATGTTTACTCTGTCAATAGGTACTGCTGCTCTGATTGGAAGTTTTCAATGCACAAGTAACTTTGAAAAATAGGGCCTTGAAGTCATCATTCAGTGCTGGTCACAGCTTACAGCGGCATGAGAACGGTTGGCATGTAATGGTGTATTAGCATGGAGGGAGAATCACATTCGCAAGTTTTTCTCCAAGTATTAGTGCTTGCTATTCACTCAGTTTGATGTTGTAGCGAAACAGCCAAATCAATGAAAATACGGCGAAAAACCATTCCATAATATCTGACTCGCAGAATGCAAGTAAGTTAGCATTTGTTTCTTGTTGATTGATTCCGGTTCTGCGAAAATGTAGCCTATTGCAGCGTAGCTTAAGGAAAAAGAATTTGAAATGGCCCACAGATTTGCCATTGATAAAAAGTTTATCAACTTATATGCGAAATGACAAAATCTAGTTTTGTACATCCTTCCCCTACCCACCCCCACGGTTTCCATTGCCTTGTAATCAAACAAGACAAATTACAACAGCTTGGGGTAGAGTGTGAAAATTGTAACAACCGAAAGTCTTCCGACTTTAGCCGACAATAAAACGAACATCACTCGTGAATCTGCTGCGAACTCCCATGGCGCCAAGTTTGAATCATCTATTGTTTCGCATTTTGCCAACCTAACAATAGGGCAAAGTTTGATATGTTATGTAACATATTTTAATAGTAAGCCATGTGCTTTGAACCCCGCGTAGGTGTGATTTTTTCATGAAGCTAGGGTTAAGAAGGAATTACGCTACCCTTATCGAATCGAAGAAAGATTATTTAAGCACAAGAAAGATTAGTTATCACGATCCGGAGACCAAAGTAAGACAATTCATTCGATTCTTACAATTGTAGTTCGAATTTAAGTTACTTAATAGCTGACTGAGTTTTATTCTTGATACAATTATTATTAGTGAATAGGCTTATTGTTTGAACTGACCTTGTTTGCTACCGAAAGCATTTGTAGTTAATTCTATAGATTTACACCAGTTTATTATTGTTTACATCCCAGGTCGAACCTCAATCAACTCATCTCATCTCAATCAACTCATCTCATCTCGATCAACTCAATTCAAACCAACATTCAACCGAACTGAACCGAACTGTACAAGGCTACAATCACTGATCTATTGAATTGAAATTTGAATTAAAGTACTGTATCAACGTTTAACACCAGATTGACGAGAGTTCGGATGGTCTTCTGTTTATCAATAATCTACAAGTTTCACAGCGCTAAATTTAATATCTACAGGTACTAAATATTTAGGTGACTTGAACTCACTGGGGCCCTTTGATTGCTCAGATTCTTCAGGAATCGCGGCAGATGGGAGCAATGGCTTCGAGCGTTTGAGTTGTTTGCAACTGGGAAAGGCATTAAAGATAATGAGCAGTAGAAAGCACCTGATGGCAAGGTAATAGATTCTGGATCATCTGAACCATTTGGCATCATTGAAGTCAAATGTCCTCAAACAAAGTTTCTGGTCACACCCAAGGAAGCTTGTTCAGATGCAAATTTCTTTTGTACCCTTTCTAATGGACATTACAAACTGAAAGAAAACCATGTATACTATGACCAGATCCAGGGCCAAATGGCGATCACTAGCACTAAGTGGTGTGACTTTGTTGTTTACACAAAGAAGGGAATGTCCATTGAAAGAATCCCTTTTAATGCAGACCATTTGAAAAACTTAGAGGAAAAACTTGTGTCGTATTATTACAATCATTTTATTTCTTTTGCTTTGGAAGAGTTTGTAAAAGATTATGAAGAATCAGTACACTAAGTCTACTATATTAGCATATCAAGCCAAATAACAGCTACTGAATCACAAATCTCAAAATCTATTTAGTACAATTACTAGCAACCTTAATTCAAAATCTGCATTATTGCAATTTGTGTGGCCAACCAGTTACCGGTACTGAGCCCTGGGGAGTTATTATCTCTCCCCCCCGTTCTAGAAAAATAAAACTTAATGAAGTAGCATTCATATCTAATACATTTAAAAATTTTATCTCCTTAATGTAGGAAAATGCAAAATTTTTTTTTTTCAAATTGAGGTTGCTAGTTTATCAATTGTAGTGAAACATTTTGTGGCTACCCATGCTGGAATTCAAAAGCCCCCAACATGAGGGAATGTACGTATATTTGATGCAACAGCTCAGGAAGAGTACTAAGAACATTTATTTTGTACATGAAATTTTGGCTTACAATACATCTCCTTTCACTAATTTAACCAGTGAGAATAGAACATTGACTGTGCCCTCTAGTGATTTCAGAAAGCGCTTTCTTTAATTGCTCTGCTGTATTTATGCTATTTAAAATTAATGAAACATGAAATTGTTTGAGGACCTCCTCAATAGCAGTACTATGACAAAATGGGGTTTTGCAAATTGCACAAAAAGGCACACACTGACCACATTTGATTCACTACTGGAAATAAAGATAAAGGAATATACCTATCCCAGATATGGAAATCCTTAATTTTATTTATAGCTCGTTCAACGTGAATGCAAAGGCTTGCAATTTCTTGTGTTTTCACCACTTGTTCTGGGGTCATCTGCTCATCCGACCCTAAGAACGGTGGGATGTTGAGCGAAACACTTAGGGGGAGAATGTCATCAATTGTGAACCCCTTGTCTGTCATCACACTGTCTTTGTCATTGAAGGGAAGATCAAGAAAGCCTGATCTCTCAACTATTGCTCTATCCGAAACACTGCCAGTATACAGCTGACTAATGTAGGTTATTGAACCGGCGGGAGGTATGCCAATCAAACCTTTAAGCGTAGTATTGTTTTTATATGAGCTGAATAACTGGTTATTCAATAGCAAGCTGCTTGGCATTTGGCGTTTTACTTCCGTGCAGTCGATTATTACCCTAGTACTTGGATACTTCGCTTGAAAATCCTCAGGCGTTGCTTTGTCAATTTCTTCTCTGGAGGGCCAAATATTAATAACCCCAAAACGCAAATACATGAAATTTATCCAGGAGATAAAAATACGGCTTGTAGTAGATTCTGAAATACCAAAAAGGAATCCAAGATGTTTAACTGGTAGTCCTTGCCGCAGTCGGCACAACGCGATCAGGAACTCTTCTTTCGGGATGACAAGTCTTGGCCGCCCCCGTTTGTTTTGATTTATGTTCTGCGGGTTGTTGTAGTAATACTCGCCAACACTTTGATCTTTAGAGAGCCAGTAACGAATGTTTTCGCCGGTATCCCCTGGGTTCAAGTACTTAAAAGTTGCCTCAAATGTTTTAACATCTAAGAAGCCTGTATAAAAGCAAACCAACTGTTCATTTAAAATGTTTTCCAAACAAAACACGCGTGGTTTAAGCTTTGAATACTTGTCATTAAGTTCAGCGTGTTGCTCTTTCAAATGCTTGATTTTACTTAAAGCCTCATCTTTTTACACAAAGAAGTAATTTGTTTCTGTTGTTCGTCTATTTTAATTTGCACTACAGTAATTTGTTCGGTAAATGATTCTTCCGTCGTAACAATCTCAGTCTGAAGCTGAACGTCCCCGCCGGAACTACAGCTTTCGATATTGCTCGTTTCCGTCACATTGAGGTTCAGCTTTCTCTTTGAAACTTTTTTTATGACCGGATCCATCCTTGGAGAAAAACCTGGTCTTTTTCTCGGTGATGTACGCCAGCTAAACTTCGTAGGGAAGACTTCATCTCGCATTTTCAAAGAAATTTTCCCACCATATCCTTACTTGATCTCGCTAGGGTCAAAGTGCAGTGAGTATACTTTAGTATGGATGTTTACGTTGAAATGTTTTCCAGGAACTCTTCTGATTTTCGCCAGCCAAACTTTTTTAAGTGCTTCATCTTTTGGGAAGCTAAAAAAACCCACTTTTTCACCGTTTGGACCAGTAGTTCCCTTTTGAGAACAAAGAGGAACACAGCAATGGATGTTTGATCTAGAAGCCATGTTTGTTTGGCCTGTATAGCTGTGCTAAAACGCCTCGTTCCGTCGCTCGCCCCATTCATCGTTGTGTATTGAACATTGAAATCGATGGGGTCCCAACCTTTAAATTACTTGGTGTTTGGCAACAGGAAAATCTGCATACGTGCAGCAATGCGCAAACGAAAATTGTTTGAATAGGCTCTTGGCATTATCGAAATTAACGTTTTTTCATAAAGCTTGCCAACAAAACCACCAGTTGAGATTTTAAAACAATTTCAACTAAATTTTGTTATTTATCTCTTTATGTATCACATAAATCACGATAAATAACTATTACTTCGTTTCGTATACGTAAAATTAACATTTCCTTTCATTTCTTTTTCAATTTAGGCATCTTTAAGAACGTACTCTACATGTGTAGTCACGTGTGAGATGTATGTGTAGTTACATGGGAGTCATATCTTTATATATATATATATTTTTTTTTTTTTTTTTCCTGCATAACCTTTTCGGGATTGACTGTAAAGCTTAATATCATTATATTTGTTATTATTTGTCATTATTGTTAAAACAAAAAACGAACGAAGAGTTTTTACTCTCACAAAAAAAGCAGAAAACAAAAATAGCTGAAATTAAGTTTGCTTGTGATCAAATATTTCTTTGTTTAATCTTGACAAGCACTGTAAGGGAAAAAAGGCCAAAAAGTGAAATATTTTTGGAATAAAATCCTGCGGTAAATTGCTATTCATGTGTTTAAGTTGGCCGCAATTGGCTTTGCAGCGGATGTTAAAGCAGAAAGAAAAAGAAATTGAGAAACTGAAGAAGAGTGAGTTCCTAATTTAGTTTCGTTACCGATAACAGTTTTAGGATTTTGACAAACAGCATACAGTTCAATCTTGATGCATGGAAATAAATTTTGTGCGCACCAAATTTCGGCTGCTTTTCCTCGCTAAAATGGGACCGAGGCGTAACCAATCCAAAACATTTTGATAACCTGGTGTTTTATAGTATTTTACTGGGGTTAAAACACTCACACACCCAGCTCAGTTTTCGCTTGATCGCCAAGACTTAAAAACTGTCGAAACAAGATATTAACAGAAAGATGATTATAACACATGATTCAACATCATCAGTGAAGGAAACTCGCGCTTAGTATTTGACAGAAAACGTAGTTTGAGGATAAATACTCGACATAACGTTAAAATTTTTGTAATAACACTAAATTATAGCTGCATGGCCAAACCAGCCCTCTTTAGGTAAAGTACAAAATTGGCGTGTTACAAAATGTAAAATACTTTTGACTGTTGTGAAATACAAGTAGCTAACTAAATGATGTTTAAGGTAGAATTCAAATCAAAACATAAACTTACGAATAGAGGAAAATAGCAAATGAAAGCAGGAATAAAATTGAAAAACAATAAACAAAAAATAATTAACAAATGAATAATAAAATTAAAAACAAGTAGGCATTTGAGAGTCATCAGCTTGTGAAACTCTAAGAATCCTGAAAGAGAATTTGTTTTTACGTTACAGGACCGTTCGAGGTTTACAGGAAGTTAACGAAAAGTTTCAAGAAGAAGTATCCATTTTGACAGAGCAAAAGGTTTGTGCAGGACTCGCTACTTTAGTTTCACAACAATATTAGGTTTTGATTCCTCGCAAACATAAACTAAAAGCGTGTACTACACAAATCTCTAGATTCAGGAGCCAGAAGGGGGGAGGGTCCCTGGGTGACTGTAACTCATGCAAATGCGACCAAATCAATAATCTCAGTCGCAAAGCGCGCGACTTGGTGCAACTTGTTACGTGCGACTACAAATTTGGTCAGCTGGTAAAACTTATAGAAAATAGCAGTGCTTACGTACGAAAAAAAAACGTCTTGTCATCAATTTCTGAGAAACGCTAACGCAAATCTCGAATAAAGTCTGATCTCATAAGCCAGACTTAATCAATTCCAGCACTTCAGCTCAGACTTCACCGTCTTGCAGCAGCTCATTTGTGACTGATCAACCAGATGACGAGAACCCGCAGAAGGAAATCCACCGGCTACGAAGAAGCGTACTCATATCAGAAAAATTGGGCCAAGGAGTTCAACTGGCTCCAGTGGGTGGAGGAAAAGCAACTGATGTTCTGCAAGTATTGCAAAGTATTTCCAGCTCAGAGCGGCAAATCAGCATTTTCAAATGGCGGTTCAAGTAAGTTTAACCACGAGACAGTCGTCAAGCATGCTAGCAGCAAGACTCGCGCATACTGCCGGGGCATATTTTAAAGCCGTCAAAAGTCCAGCTCTCCTGCACAAGTTGTTGCACGAGCTCAAGCCAACCAAGAGGCAGAAGACCGACGAGGCCTAGAGATTAAATTCAATTTGGCGTATCTGTTCGCGAAAGAGGGGTTAGCCTTTACAAAGTTCCGTCTACTTCTTCTTGTAACTCAAAAAATGGTAATCTGATCAATCCTACTTACGACATTGATAAAAAGTGTGCGGAAATGATTGCAGTTATTGCAGACATCATGATCGCCGAATTGGCAGCCAATTTCCAAAAGGCACGATACACTGCTGTCATTAGCGACGGGGACACTGATGTATCTGTGAAAGAATGTAAGGTGGTGTACTTGCGAATGGTTGTCCATGGAAAGTCAGTAAACAGATTGCTTGGCCAGCAATTACAAGTGCTTGAGCGCGCCCATGCAAAAGGTAAACACAGGCTGCTGTTACTTAAATCAATTGTGAATTCAAAAGATAATATCCAAGATATATTACGGGTGTAATACATTTGCAATTTTTTCAATATTAAATATCCTGCGTAGCGGCTGGTTTTTGATGGGTCCAATATAGTGGCTGGAGTTCGGTTAATCGCCAATTTCCCCCAGAAAACGGCCGCTACACAGGCTAAATATACCCTGTTCAGCCAAGTGGATGTCGCGCTATAGTGTTCTAAATTTGGGTTTCGTCATCTTTATAAAAGGGCTTCTTGATGCTGTAAAAAGAGCGTTCGCTTCCCTTGACGTCTGTACTGACACTGAAACAGAAGATGCCAGAAACTGGATAGAGAAGATCGTTGTCTTGGGGTCTGATGAGGGCGAGTGTTAATCTTGGGGTGCGGAATGGGGTCATCGAATTGATAAAGAGCGAAGCAGGGGGACATGTGATTCCATTCCACTGTATGGCACAGAGGTAAGATTGATAATACTTTTTGTTTCAGTGAGTTTAGATGGAAAAAAATTCAACTGACCAAAATCCTGTTAGCTTTTTAAAAGAAATCTATGGCACCTGCCTGGTCCTCAAAGGAAATAAAACGAAGCAGGAAAAGTTAATTGGTTACATAGCAACAGCAATCATCAGAGCTCACATTGTTTTCACTTCTATGCGACGTTTTAGCATAGAGTCTTCGTCTGGAAATGGTTTGGCCAATCATCACAAGCTTAAACAGAGCCGAGATGACATTTGAATAAACGTTATCTTAAATCTTTGCTCACCTTTGTTCAAATCGCGGGTTACAATTGGCTTAGACAATTCTACACATAAACAACAAAGTGTACTGCGAAGTACTTCAATTTTTAATGCTACAGGTTAGAACTTGCTACGCTCAAGACACAGAAGGAAGTTAAGATGGTTGAAAAGCTTCATAACACACTTTACTTAGTGTGGAAAACCTATCACTTCAGTGCAAAATCACGCCGTGACTTATCCGCCTTGGCCCACACGTTGAAATAGAGTGGTTAAGTGCT
Source organism: Hydrozoanthus tunicans (assembly GCA_026413305.1). NCBI lineage: Eukaryota > Metazoa > Cnidaria > Anthozoa > Zoantharia > Hydrozoanthidae > Hydrozoanthus > Hydrozoanthus tunicans. Next base: position 157 of record JAOBAT010063007.1, on the reverse strand, counting down.
TACGTCACGTTGCCGTGACGACCAAAGTTTTAGTTCCAAATATACTCTTTCAAATCCAATATGGCGTCGCTATCTATTGTGTCTCTTGTTTCTTTCTTCGATGGAGAGGACAAATCAATAGCTAGAGGAGAAAATCATGTCAAATCTGACCATGTTG